>JAOEHY010047196.1:0-23712 GCA_025447955.1 Psilopsiagon aurifrons
GGAGCAGAGGGAAGAAAAAGGGGGAAGTGAGTGAACAAACTGCGTGGCTGATTTATGGCTTAAACCACGACAACAATCTACCCAAAAGATTGCAATAGGCAAGACAAACTTCTGCTTAGTGAACTTCAGAACATCTGTTTAACCAAATTTTATAAACCTCTCTGCAGAAAGAGCAAACTTTCCTTGCAGGCGACTTCTTTAAAGCATAGCAGATAGACAAAGTAGACATTTCAAAGATAGTTATAACTAATGAACAGAAAAACCCTAGTGAAAAAAAAAAATTATAATAGTATTTCTGTAATTCAAACCAACTAATACAGGAGATAACAGACTGACTGGAAACAAAGAAACACCAGAATGTCCACATTAAATATTTTACAATGACATAACTGGGGAAAAAAACAAGTCGCTATGTAATGGTCAAGATAACTCCCCTGTAAAATACTCGAAGTCCTCTGAAATAATTGCTTGAACATCTGACATTAAATGTGCATTGATTTTACTCTGCAAGCTCTAAAGGATATGCCTGCAAGAAAGGTAATGAATAACTATATTGATCCACCTGTTATTTTCTCAGATTTCCTGAAGTTTCCTTTGGTTTTGGTTCCAGTCTTCTTTTTTTTTTTTTTTTTTTTACTGGTTTTGTTTTTAATAAACTGATTACCTGCTCCAACATGGTGCATTAAAGCTAAGAGTCTAAGATTAAAAGGGAAGAGGAAAATAAATAAATTCCATTTTGTTTTCTTTTGATAGTGCTGTGATACAATGTAACCAATTTCCAAAATACAGATCAGAATTTGCTAATAAGGAAAAATGCCTGTGTTAAGGTCTTTTCATTACAGAAAATATACACCCTTGGTTGGTGCTGGAAAAGAGTTATAAGGAGGTGGAGGGGTGGAGACAGCAGAGAGTAAGAAACCTATTCCCTAGGAAACAAGAGATCCCATGAGTAGATACCTTCCCAGTCATTAACAACCATGAAAAACAAAAACTATAAGATCTGAAGCACTAAACCACTTCGAGTTATTTTTAGGGGGCAATACTTTCCCCCCCCATACACTCTCGCCTTTCCTCACCACCCCACTACCCCTTTTTTTTTTTAATCACTTTGGGATTAATCACCCCAAACTTTAAATAAATACCCCACCCATATACAGAGACTCCAATTCCACAACTAGATGAACCCAAAACTTCCCAAAGAGTCCAAGTATGCTTTTCAATGAACAGAAATGTACTCCCCCAAACTGAAGTATCCTGGGTGTCAGTGCATACCTCCTGTAGGTGAGAGACCATGGGTGAAGTTGCCACTGCAGTACTTAGAAAGTATAAAAGTTCCTATTGTGGATCTGAAGGCTTCAGGGGAGGAAGAGCGGGAGGAGCATTTTGCTAAATAAAGCTCCAACAACACAAAAATAATACACTTCTAAATTTTACTTTTGATTAGCTAACATTTTCTGACAAGTTACTTATTTGAAATTGCCTTTTCCAGATCAGGTGGAGAGTTCCCCAAAGTAGCCCTAACACTATGTTCCTAATACCATCACACTGCTCCTGAGCTATTTCCATGGAAACAAAGACATAATTGTTCATTCAAAAGGCTGCTGAAATTTCCATTACAAAATAAGCTTATAAAAAGCCTTTACTTTGTGTTTTTATTATGAGAAGGAGAAGAGAAACTAGGTTATTTTCTGTTCTTTACTGCAAGCTTTAGGGACTTGTGTATGGATTAAACCAGCACCATTACTATAGTAAAAAATTAATTCTGATGAAGCTTAGCAAACTTTGTACAATTAAGAAATCCAGTTATGGCTGATGACTTCATTTAAGTTTCAGGGTTATTTGCTATATCAATCCTCACATTGAGAAAACAGAAATAAAAACATGTATGTGACTTTATTTTATCATAAATTTGGCAATTAACCTGATAAACCATAAGCTAGTTTTAGAGAATTAGTATAAAGTATTAATATTTATAAATTCTTTATGTAAGGTTTGTAAGAAAAAGATATTAAAACTTTCCTGCTGCCAAAACTTCATTTATATTTAACTGATGTCTCTCCACATCAAGAACACCTGTAAGAATGCCCTTCATCCCCCTTGAGTCTTCCAATGCCATTACTCTGATCATACAAAATTACTCACCATAGTCATGGTTTTATCAGATGAGAGGACACCAAGAAAAAAAACCCTTATATCACAATACAGTCCATAAATATCTCCAATCAAAAATAATGTAAAACCTAAGTTCTACCACTCTATAACAAAGACATTAAGAACAAAAACAGTGCAAGCAGTTTACATCATCAGATGCAGAAACCTTACAAAAATAATCAGTGGAATAAGCTCTATTTCCATGAGACAGCTTGATTATAGCCATCTTCAAACCCCTACTTACATGATAACTATTCTACGATTCTATGATTCTAGGATGGTTACATTGTAACACTCCAAAAATCCCTATTCCAATGGGGTTTTAGGTTAAGGACCAGATGCTGAAATTAATATAATTATTTTACCAACAGTCTGCTCTGTACTGAACACTTTTAATAGTGCATTGCCAAAACAGCAATGGGGAAAAAACCCCTATATCCTTACAGCCAAATCTTGGAAAACATCTAGTGTGATTTTCTCTGGAAAGTATCTTAAAATGAAGCAGTTGTCAGAATGCATTTTTGCTTTTGTATTCAAATTTAAGCAAATTATAAAGTACTTCCAAAGAAACATGTGTTTGACTGTTCTTAGATTTCCTAAAGACCATATAAAGACATACAAAATCTTGATTTCAAAATGTATAGCAGGAAGACATGGATACCCTAATACTACTCCTCCTGGGTAAATTCATAGATCATAGAATCATAGAATAGTTAGGGTTGGAAACGACCTTAAGATCATCTAGTTCCAACCCCCCTGCCATGAGCAGGGACACCCCACACTAAACCATGGCACCCAAGGCTCTGTCCAACCCAGCCTTGCACATTGCCAGCGATGGAGCATTCACAACTTCCCTGGGCAACCCATTCCAGTGCCTCACCACCCACACAGTAAAGAACTTTTATCCTTATATCCAATCTAAACTTCCCCTGTTTAAGTTTGAACCCCTTACTCCTTGTCCCATCATTACAGTCCCCAATGAATAGTCCACCCCCAGCATCCTTATAGCTGCCCTTCAGATACTGGAAGGCTGCTATGAGGTCTCCACGCAGCCTTCTCTTCTTCAGGCTTAGCAGCCCCAACTTTCTCAGCCTGTCTTCATATGGGAGGTGCTCCAGTCCCAACCATCCTCATGGCTCTCCTCTGGACTTGTTCCAACAGTTCCATGCCATTTTTATGTTGAAGACCCCAGAACTACATACAATACTCCAAGTGAGGTCTCACAAGAACAGAGTAGAGGGGCAGGATCAACTCCTTCAACCTGCTGGTCACAGTCCTTTTGATGTAGCCCAGGATACAGTTGGCTTTCTGGGCTGTGAGCTCACACTGCCGGCAAATGTTCATTTTCTCATCAACCACCATCTCCAAGTCTTCCGCAGGGCTGCTCTGAATCACTTCTTTGCCCAACCTGTACCTGTGCCTGGGATTGCTTCGACTCAGGTGTAGGACCTTGCACTTGGCATGATTAAACTTCGTAAGGCTGGCTTTATATTCTATAAATAGAATATTCTATTATTATATTTATTAATTCTATTATTTTTACATTCTATTTAAAATGTACATCTCATTTTTAATTTGCCTGGTTACAGCTTGCGGCCATTTGATCTTCTGATGTTTTTTGTCACTAGGTTAACAAGACTTCTAGAAACTCTTACCACAAAGAATTCCCTACACAAGTCAAATGAAGTCACACCTCATCATCTTTGATAAGTTCATTGACTGAGCTTTATGTCTTTTCTTGCAAGATGCTCTCTCATAGACATGAAAAGAAATTACTTTTGAAGGCTGGGGGGGTGGGATTAAAATGAAGAAGCCCTAGGCATACCAGAGAATGAAAGAAAAGGAAAAGAAAGAAGTATGATATATGCATTGTTACAGAGAATATTACATGAGCATACATTTTAAAAGAATCTATGCACAAATGACAAGAGAGAAGTGAAAAGGAAAGAAGAATTGGGAGAAGCCAACCATTTACCCTCACAATTTTGTACTACTTTCAACAGCAAATAAAAAATAAACAAATGCATAATGAAAAATTTGTTCCCTTTAAGTGATACTCAAGTCACCTTACATGAAAATAAAGATGAAAATCCCCTCTCAAATAGACTTTTTACTTTTGTTCTTATGAAAACAACCGCATCTCAAGAGTTCCTCACTCATCCTATCCCAGCAACTGAAAAAACCTTAACGTAATTTAATTTTGCCAGAATTGTTAACGGTCTCAAGTATTTTTTTTCCATGTAACCTTAATTGAGATATAAGGAAGGTCATCTTTTCAGTCCCTCCTCCCCTTGCTCTTACTTAAAAATGTCCCTATCTTCTTCCTTCCTAACTCACTGCTCTTTCTTCCTCATATTATTCTCCTACTTCTTGGTAGTTATGCAAGTTCTTTTTCTTCTATGAATACAGCCAAACAACAGTATTCAAGATTTGTTTATAAACCCAACACTACTAATTTAACTTTTAGTTCTATTATGTTCTTAATGAATTCTAAAATAGCTTCCTTTTTGTATTCACTTGTTGAACTGGGAAAAATTTCTCTGAAGATGTACCAGAAGAAGAATCACTGAAATTGTTGTAATTACTGAACACATCTAATTTATATAACAGAAATACATAAAAATATGCATGGGAATACAAGAAACAGTTTATTTATGTGGACTATGCTCTATGTTAATGTTCAGTATTACCTGCATATTGGTTTATAAACGCTCCTTGAATAGCTATTCCCTGTTCACAAATTTACTTTTTTCCCTATGCACAGGCGACTCCCCAGAGGACAATGGTTATGTCTACACATGTACTGGTTTTGCCTCTTTTTCAAAACATTGAAGAAAATTTTTCAAAATCCTGAAGAAAATTTAATAAATTCCAATATGGCCTTTATTGGGCCATTAAGGCTGTTTTTTTAGCCATATGTTTTTTAAGTTTCACTTTTATAGAAATAAATTTACATTAATCTAATTCTTGAAATGTCTCTATCAAAACAGTGTAATTCCCAAGATTTACAAGAAGAAAAAATTACTATAATTTTGAGTGAAAATACAATACATGCCTTTCAGTCCATCCCTTAAAGTTATCTAGCCCAGCAATTTAGTACCTAAAGGAAGTGTTGTAGCTTTACAGGACTCTGTTTTTCCTATACCTTCATTACAGATTCTCAAAATTAACTCTGTGGAGCAAATACTCCATTTCACAAATGGTTAATTTCCTATGCGATCAGGAATCAAAAATATGTAACATTAACTAGACTTGTCCCCAAGTTACAAAATACGTGCAACCTTCTTGGGTTTATAGGCTGTTCATGCTTTTCCATTTGAAAATGACCTATAAATATATACAGTATCTACCTCACCTTGAAGAGCTCTGATATTATTTGGAACATGCAAAGAGGATTGTTATCTTGAACAGTAATGTGAATTTCAAACAGATTTTTCATTTTTAAAAGTAAATACAGATGCACAAATTAAAAATTCTCCACGGTTCAGTTCTGTTCTCCAGTGGTTAAGGAAAACTTCATTTAGAAATAGGACTGATTCTTCCCTGTGCAATGTGTATTTAAATACAATAGTGTTGATGAACTGATCATGTTACAGTCTGAGTATTTTAATAAACACTTATTTAGTAATCTTAAAATGCATAGTGTTTCCAAAGAAATTTCTGGATTAACGCACTTATCATCCAAGCAAGAAGCCAGCACAGCAGGGTTTTCACAGCTCTTAGCTTTACGCACCAGCACACTCAGATTTTAGGCTTGGAGCCTGAACCATCACAAAACTGACAACAGAAAAAATAGGCACAGACAAAATAAAATGAATAAACCTGTTATACACTCAAATCAGAGACACTGTGAGTCCCAAGGATGCTTCTATATTGAAGAACATCACTTCTGCTACACTTGCTGTTCTGACATTTTACACATTCTGCAATGCCTAGTTTTCAGAGTCGGTTTATAAAGTACTCCCCACATGTGGGCACATAAATAATTCTACCATCATTATAATGCTAAAGTTAGTATTAAACAACAGGACATTTTGAAACAAAATATACAGAGGTCACATTCAGTTAAAATAAAAAAAAAAATTATAAAAAAAAAAAACCCACACAAAAACACCACCAAAAAAATAGTAAAGAAAAACACTTGCTCTGACTGAAGCCAAAATCCCTACTCCTTAACCACCTATTCTTACCTGGTATTTGCTCCATAGCACTGGACCTCCCTCAGTTATGCCCTTTAGGATGACACAAGCTGCAATAGCTGGAGAACTAAAGTAGCTTAACCTGGAGAAGGACATCTTCATTCAAGAACATCCTCTAAGAATTTAACACTTCCCAGAATGAGGAAAGCTTAAGAAGAATTATGGTGACACCAAACACCTTTCGATGGAGTGCAGGTGGCACTGGCAATTACGTGGGCTTTAAGCCCAAAAGCAAAGTCATGCAAGCAATGCCGGAAGGAACAGCTCTCCAAGAGGTCATGAGCAGAAGACTATCATCAGCACTACAGTCGATTTCTCATGATGCAAGTACAGAGCTTTTCTGAAGCCCAGCAAAATGAAAGTGTGCATAAACATGGATTCAAGGTAACAAACAAAATTCTCCAACTTCTGACAGACCCTCCAAGTTAAAGCAACATAATATACCTGACTAGCTGCTTAATCCAAACATTGAAATTACAGTGAATTCATGCAGTATTCGTACAGGCCTTATGCCACTCCATTTACTCTAACACCTTCTCCTTTCATCTCACCCTTAGCTTCCAAAATACATGACACAGAAATCCTACAGACAAAAACTGTATATATACAGGGTATAGCTTGGAGGGTTTTGGTATCAGGAAGCTACAGGAGGCCTTGCCTAGGAGTGGCTGTGAACTGCCCTGGGCTGATCACAACCAGTTTCCAGCTGTCTCCAAAACCACTGTGAGTAACCTGTCACACCCCAAAACAGCACACACCCCCTCCCCGAGCAGCATGCTGATCCTCTGCTTGGGTGTCTGAAAGCCATAGGCAGCAGCCTTAGGGGCAGGCAACAACATGTACTTGTGGCCATCTAGAGCTCCCTACAGAAGGCATGTGCACCCCCGAGGGACAGCAGCCATGGGCAACTCACACTGGGGCTGACACCGTGAGGGATGGCCACTGAGGACAATCATGTCAGAGGAAAACCTGAAGCAGCCCTATGTGGTAGGGGAAAACCATTACTAAGCAAAGAGACACAGGAAAAAAATGAGCAACTGAAACACAGCAGAAGAGATCATTAAGAAGCAAGAACTGACAGACAGAAATCATAAAACAAATGACCCTCACAAGGCTGCCCATGGTCTGTTGGAGGTACTGGCATGAACCCAGTGGAATGCACAGGCACAGGAGGTGAAGCTAGGGCTAGGGGATTATAGTTATTTAGATGCCTTCCTGCCTTTGGCAGGTGGAAGAAAGCATTTATGTAAGAGGTGGATTAGTTAGTTCTCTTCAACACCCAAATCCAAGATCAAAATTCTTAACAGACTATAAATTAAGTAAAAATTCCCCAAGACAAGGCCATTTTGCGCACGACACCTTAACAGATAAGCAGACCACTGCCATCTACTCAGGCTTCTGTTAAGAGATGGAAGCACTAGATCAGAACATGCAACACACAAGGGCACCTGAGCATTTGACTTTGCAAGCATAAGAAAAACTACAATAGTAATGGAGCAATAGTAATCCTTTTAAAAATCCTATCAGTCCATAATCCATTCTTCGACTAACTGTAAATCTCTATGCAGTAACAGATTTGAAGAAGTGGTTGATTAACAACAGGAGGCAATTCCCTCTATGCAAGCTGGTTCACCTGACTTCGAATACTTTAATGCATTAGAGACAGAACACTTGGAAGAGAAAGAAAATCAAATAATGGTTCAAACTGAGAATACTATCTGAAACCAATATACCAAAAAAGAAAAAGAGGTGGGAAAAGCACAGTTTGTAGAGACATGTCCCGAGAATCAGACCTCAAGAGAAATGTTTACATTTGTCTTATCATATTACACAGAATTTCATAATCCTGTCTAAAACTATTTTCATTTACCATCACATAACTGTTCTATTTTATTTAGAGAAATGTCAGATCAAAATTATTGATTTATGCACGAAAAGGTATTTTAGATTGCTGATGAAGGAACTGTTGGCAAAGTGACTTAACTATTGAGCCTGGTTTCTTGGTTTTATTTAAGCAATTCATCATTTCATTTTCAGAGATAAGAACCAGTCTCTGCCATTATAATAACAAGTGCCTTGTGAGGTGGAGAATTCGATAAGAAATTACAAATTGCAGTATAGTCAAGTTGCATGCATTCCATACAGAACTAGAAAGCAGAACTCAACACTGCATATACAAATCCTAGATACTAAGTGCCTTAGAGCATAAAGATTTGTTTGTTGGCTTAGCTTTTCCTCTATTACACAGTCATACACTTGAAAATTCTCATGGTAAAACATATAAAGTATAATATTCATGTTCTCAATTTATTCACTGCCTTTTTTACCACTGCAATTCTCAAACCTGTGTTTGTAATTACTTCCACCATTTCCACCTGCTTCCACTGTCAGCTGCCCTTACATTATGCTTATTAAGCATTAACAAAAGAGCCTCTAATATCCCCCCAGGCCTTTGTGTCTCACTGTTCTGTGCCCCTTCCAAACAACCTTGCTGTAATGCAACCAGAGATACACAATGGTGTCTTTTGCCCAGGCCCAGCTGGCTTTTTCTTGACTCCTTTCTCTGTGCATGCACAATGTCGAAAGAATGACCACTTTTGTGCAAAAACATGATAGATTTTCATAGGTAACAAAACTATTTACATAGAAACTGTCACACAATACAGAACATACAAATATTTACTTCGTAATTTTTTTTTTTTTTAATCTGGAAAAAGAACAATTGCAAAGATGAAAGATTTTTTAATGTCAAACCATCAATTATTTTAATTCTGCAATGAAAACATACTACTGTAGCTTTGTATTAGAAATATTATTTACTAAATGTCTGCATTAAAAAGATTTTGGTGTCAACTACATGTATGCCATTTATCTACTTTTTCAAGATTTGTCTTTTTTAAAATTCTGAACAGGTTTAGCTTAGCCTACCCTTTCAATGACTCAAAACAAATAAATTTCTTTTATTCAAAGAAATTATTTAAGAAAGAGAAGAACATTCCCTCAAGGAAGAACACACTTCTTCATAATGTATTTGAGATGTTGTCCTTCTATATAAACTATCCATCTGGCACATGAGAAGTTTTTGAGCCTATATTCTTATAGTAGTGCCTTAAAAATTTCCTGCATCAATAAAATCATTGCTATGCCACACAAACCATGGAACAGAGTGCAACTTTCACCAATAAGGACTGATTAGCCCAACTCTTGAAAAGGTACACAGCAGTGATAAATACTTTTCTTGTCAAATACAAGAGCCTTGAGAAAAACATGGTTATATTTAATTTTTACTATCACAAAATCATTAAGAATAATTGGAAAAGTCAAAGTTCAGTATTTCAGCAAATTCTACAGGTAACTCAGGAAATGTGCAAGATCATTCAACCAAAGTATGGCAGTAGTGAGCATTCCAGGCATTGGCAGCTAACGCATTTAGTTTTCATGTTCTACTATGCATGAGCAGCCCCCTTCTCAGATAGGGGCAGTGGCAAAGAAATTGAGGCCTAAAGCACTTTGGCTAGATTTAGTGACAAGTGCCTGGAAACTGTGTAAGAGATTGAAAAACAAAGCAAAGCAAAAGATAGAAGGGAAGACTGGGATTGCTCTATTTTTATTTTTTTTTCTTCTTTTTACTCTGCATTCTTTTCTCTTTAGCAATACAAGTAGAAGTTTAATAATATTCCGCAATGCCCGAACAAGTAAAAAAAAAGACTTGAAAGATTTGGAAGCAATGAGGTTTTCACTGTTCTTTAAGGTGAGTAAATGTGAAATCCCATCACATTCTGATGCAACTCCCTTAAGATGCCTGATCTCAAGTTAAAAAAAACCCAATAAACCATAAGCCAAAACATAGACAGCAACTGCCACAGGTTAAAAAAGACTTCAAAAATAAAACATGAAATTTATCTCACATATTTATAAACCAAATCTATTCATAATCTGTAAGAGTGTATTCCAGTAAGAAACATCTTTATCATGAATAATAAAATTAAGTAATTCACGCAAATTTTACAGTTCTAGTTTATGGATTTTACAAGAAAGGTAAATTAAATTATAACACCTAGAAATTCACCGGAGAATAAAAGTAAATAACTCAGAAAATCTCCTGTGTTTCAAGCACTTACACCCATTGTAAGATAGTAAAATAGCAAAAGCTATTCCCAGATTCCCTTAGCAACAACAAGGAATTATATCTGAAAACAAAGTGCAGAGAGAAGCAAACCTGGAAATGAGAAGCAGTGATATCAGAGCAGCAGGCCAAAGCTAATCACGAATTACAAAGCAAATATCAATTACCATTACTGAAAGTACTAGAAAAAGAAGCTCTGTAACACCCCAAAATACTGAAGAGCATCAGTCTTTTGAGTCTGCTCCCTAACACATGTATCGGGGCCACAATTCACACATCTTTGTCTACCGGAGCCCAAGTTTATTGCTGTTGAAAACAAGACAAAAAGTAAAACAAAAACAACAACAAAAAAAGCCAAAAAAAAAAAAAACCCAAACAAAACCCAACCCACACAAAAAAACAAACCTACAAAAAAAATAGCACACACACCAGAAAACCCCAAAGCTTATGTTATTAAAATTTCCATTAGACTGCCCTTTCAGATAAACTTGTAAAAATATCCAAGTTTCTACATTATTTCCTATAACGATTATAGTAAGCCATCACCTGGAAGCTAAGGGCTTCATCACAAAACCTCCATGTAAGTCAAATATATGCTGAGGTTTTGTTTGTTTTTCATCTTTTGTTCAAATTGCATGAGCACATTAAATTGGTTTTTAATCTTAAAATATAGTTTAGGCTGCAGGACAGATCACAAGGTGCTGTATGAACCGTTCCGTAAGCTAGAAATCAGCAGTGTACTTTGAAAAGAAGTCACTACTCTTTATACAAGACCGGGAAGAAAATAACAGTTCTATGAAAGAAACAGAAGGGGCCAAGAAGAATAAAAGCTCAGTTGTATAAATGCCAGCATGCCAGTTAGACAGTCGCTGAGTAAGGAGGTTAGTTCATCATTGATCGACCTGTCATTAAAATGAGGATTTTATATTCAAAAAGAAAAATCAAACTAAACTCACTAAACAGATACAAAATGGTTTCAAATACAGCTCGGATAATCAGAACACATTTGGACTAAACAGTGAAGTCTGAAGAATGTATTTTAACATAACACAGATGAGATTACAATGGTGTCATGTCACTTTGGTTAAGACAGACATAGAAACAAAAAGAATGAAAATAATTTTAACAATCATAGAGAAAACAAAAGAGGAAAAGCCTTTAGAAGAGAAAAAATGGGGAAAAAGCATAAATTACAAACAAGATAGGAGAACAAAATGCAGAGAGACAAGTTTTATGCTCTTGACTGTGAAAAATACGTACTAAAAGAAAAAAAAAAATAAATATGTGCAGTAGAAGTGAAAAAGAGATCTACGATTCCCCATAAATACCAAAAGAGCAACTTGGAAGAGATAAACACCACACCCTGAACAGAATTCAAGCACACAAAAAAGGATGTTTTAAAATGGGACTCAGGTGAAACCATCTGGAGACTTCTAATTCACTAAGAAACCTGGATGGGCACAGCTTAGACTGATACAAATAGTACTTTAAGGTCTTGTAGGAATGCCAGGTGGAATTCCTACACCTGGCAGGTGTAGGAAAAAGTTTAAACTTTAGTATAGTTTAAACATGCTCTTAATTTAAGTATCTTCATATCAGCTGCCTATGCAAGCACTCATTCCTAACAGCTAAAATCCAAGCAATTCAGTTGGTGAATCCACAGAACTACTGAGCCAGTCACATGTAGGTCTGTATTCTTTGATGATGCACACAGGTGTCCAAAAAATGGCAAGGACAGCAGAGACAGAGTCAGACAGACAGCTGGTCCTCACTGAAACTCTGTAACTTTTCACTGCCACAAGGATATCACTTCAGGAGTTTAGTGAGAATGTAAATTGTTTTTCAAATCACTCATTCAGGGCTTGTTGAGAAAGTTGGGTTTGTGGGCTGTCCTCATACTTGTTTTAAAGCTACATCACCCCAGATTAATTCTAGTATGAAGACAAAGGTTTAAAATAAAACAGTACCTTAGCAACTTGGTTAAAAGAGATTTAGTCAAGAAACAAAGCAATCCAATAAGAATTTTGCTTTAGAGCTGCTAAAAGTAACCTGTTTACAAGTTACCCCACTTTTGCTAGTTTGTAATTAAAAATTCAAAGGTGTATCAAAGAATCACAAAATGACTGGAAGTTGGGTATCACCTCAACCAGGCCAGGCACCCTCTCATAGAATAGTTAGGGTTGCAAAGGACCTTAAGATCATCTAGTTCCAATCCCCTGCAGGGGGACATTGGCAGGGACACCTCGCACTAAACCATGTCACCCAAGACTCCATCCAACCTGGCCTTGAACACTGCCAGGGATGGATCAATCAAGGCAGATGGCCTCTTCAATCAAGGTCACATAGAACCAGTTGCCCAGGATCATGTCCAGACAGCCTCTGAATATCCCCAAAGTGAGAGACTCCACCACCTCTCTGAGTAAGCTGTACCACTGTTCAGTCACAAAAAAGTGTTTCCTGTTCAGAAGAAACCTCCCATGTTTCAGCTTGTGACATAAATATTGAATATTGCCTCTCTTTCCAAACATGTACACATGCCTGCAGCAATTTTCTCTATCCAGGCATTTAGTCAGTTTTCAGAACTTCAAAACAGAATATGATCTTCTGAGATCATCTTGAGCTCCAAGATCATTCCTCTTCCAGATGCTGCACCCAATTACTCAAAAGTCTGTGTTGTTCTCTCCAGCATCTTCCTCGACCCAAGCGGTAAGTACATTTCTACACAGCTGTTAGTGAGAGAATACTTCACAAGAAGTTCCTCTAAAAATAGGCATACTACAAAGAAAATTTCACAGAAAATCTCAGAATGAGGAGCAAAGGAAGACAGAGGTAATACGACAGAAAGATGTTCACAATCATTCAAATGAAGTCTTTAACAAAGATAGCCTTATGACCAACTTAAGACAGTCCAAGAAGTCATTCCAATGAGACAGCAGTCTTATGAGCTTCTCTCTAGCCATAAATCCCTATGAACAATCACGCTGGATGAGTTTTCTAAATACATCTGTTTCACCACATGACAGCAAAACTATTCATGTTGACTGCAAGATCAAAGTCCAAAACATTTTTGAACAGCAGAAAAGCATCAGACTGAACTTAATTTACTGTAAAATCTCATAATTTGTTAACATAAATACAAAAAAATTGTCAAGAAATTTCTCCTTGTAATCAACATTTACTTCTGGTTTTATTTGGCCTTGGGTTTTGTTACAGTAGGATAAGCGCAAAGTGTATTAATTTCTACCAGATTTGTCCCATTTCTCAGTTTAGGTCAGCTGACTGTAGTTCTACTTTTTCCTGCAATGACTTTCCCAGGGCCTATGCGGACAACTTAGTTATGTTATGACAGGGGTCAGCAGATGGCACTATTACTCATTTTTTTAATCTATGTTTTTTACTGGTGAATCTCTATTTAACAGAAACCTTTTCTGATTTGCTGTGCGCATGTGCAAGCTTGCGTACAAAAGAGAAGATCAATTTCAGAACAACTCTAACATTGTACTGATGTTCAGGCTGCAGTTTACGAAAAAATCTGCCAATATTAAAATTACTGTTTCAAGGTTACTGTGGGTTAAGCTCAAATTATGCCTGACACACACCTAAACTCATAGCACATTTTTTCTCTAATAAGAAGCAGACATGAAAGCCACAATAAATATTACTGCAATGAAGTCACATAAATCACACTCCAGCATGGGACTTCCCTTTTCCTCTATAAAGTAAAACATCTAGCAGACTCTAACAGTTGTATTACAGAACACAAACAGAAAGATAAATATTACTCACATTCTCAAGCAGTCATCCAATCCACCCCTTCCTTTCTATAAATTAACAGAGTAATTATCATATCATTGTTTATACAAGGATCATTTCAGCTTTCTTCCTACATTAATTTCAAGACAGTCACTCTGACCAAACCCAACAATTTTACCCTATTCAGCTAAAACTTTACCTATATATGTCATTTGAACTGTGAATTGCCAGCATTTTTCTCTTTAGCTATGTATTACATCCTTGCTTACTATATGCATCCTGACCTCAAAATTTCTGCCTATTCAACTACTCCGAATGAATTCAGCTCTTCCATACTGTTAGTTTACTGTAAAGTACATGTAATCTGGAGAAAACAAACAATTTGTATTTAAGAAGAAGCCACTAATGGTGTAAACTAATTTAATACTATGGAAACAGAAATATATGTATGCATTTTCTTGCCATTAATGCAGCATCTTTTCCAGTAACAAAGTCATAAATCACAGAGGTGTTTGCACAAAGCAGAACACAATTTGCTTCATCCTTGTTCACACAGCTCCTCCAACCAGCTTCTTGTCCCTTCAGTCTTCTGTAATCTCCATGCAATCACCACTCCCTACATCTACGTGACAACGATATTCAAAGGAAATTCAGAGTAGCAAAAGGGATTAAGTTACTGTTTCCGAACTTGCTTCAGTTACAGAAACAGTCAGAGGCCTGCGGCGGCGGGAATGACAATGCTTGGGTAGAGGACAGCACAGATTACAGGATCCTCCTGATGCTAATAGCTAGAACAACACCAGGATGAGAAGTAATTGCTGATCAGTGAAGGCTGTGGAAAATTGCCGGGATAATATAAAGCAACCTTTTTTCCCTGGACTAATTGTGCTGTTCTACATTCCCTGTCTTCTCAAGCTTTTGTCCCTGTGCCAATCGCTGAAGAGAAACCTGCAGAAGCACTTCAGTAACTCATTCAAAGAATGCATCTTGCCATTTTGAGCAATGCAATCTACTTTCTATCCTTCACCTTGTTTTGAACTAGAATGAGGAAGTACCTGAAAGTGAACGAAAAGAGAAACCAAGTCCATAGAAGTCCTATGTTCATGCTTCACTTACATGTCATAATCATCAATTAACACTGACCTGTCAGGCAAACAGTCATAGCACGCAGTTAAATCATCAACTTATATTTGGATAACTGCATTGAGCTCATTTTAATCGAGCAGACCAGAGACAGAGCATGGTCAGCCAACTCAGATGATATTTTGAAGCCCTTCAAATAATCAATACTTTCAATAATGCATTAACTTCAAATATAATGACATTTAACATAAATTATGGATTTCAGTTTTCACCTAAGGTCAGAGATAATATTGAGAACTATGATGGTATCAAAATAGTAATCTTGTACTTTTAAACTCCTACTTTACCACCTTTCTTTCATAATAGTGTACAATTTCCTTCAAAACCTCAGTAACAGAAAGTGGTTTATGCAGAACATTATTCAAAAAAGTGCTTATAAGACTTATATAGACAACTTGTTATGTATTTCTAGACCCAGGAACTAAAAGTAAAATTATCAAATGCATTATGTGGGTTTGGAACTAAAACCATATATTACAGAATGTACTTCAAGTAAATATGTGATGCTTCGGTATAGTAAAATAAAATTTTGTATGAAATACAATATATACATCTCTAATTTAAAAGGCAAACCTTTGAAATTCAAAGCAAAAACATTTCAAACATTTCCCTAAGCAATACATACTTTTCAGGTTCTGTATTGGTATCACATCTAAAGATTTCCAACAGATTAAAATTAGAAAGGCTACATATCATCATCTAGTAAAAATTTTGGATGAGACTTTTGAGCAATTAAACATTTATTACTTTTCTCCTCAATTTTATTTTCATTCCCAACAAATACAGGGACTGTGCGGGCCAGCTCTTCTTTTAGTTATTGGAATTCTTTTTTTTCTTAACAGATTAATACCTTCCAAGAGTGATATAAATTTTTCATTAAATATTTACTTCAATGTTGGAATAATCTAAAGGCATTCTCCTTTGGCAAAAAATTTGTACTTTCAGATAAAAATTCCTGAAAAGCACACTTACAACAAAGTCTGTGCCCATTATTTGAGTAATACCCACCTTTTTTTTTTTTTTTTAATTTGGAATAAAACACGGAAATTAAAACTCAGCTATATAGTACATGGAAGTTTACAGAATTGTAGAAGCAAAATAGAAGTGATAAAATTTACTTATTTTACTTAAAGTCTTTGGCAGTTTCTCTTCTTGGACTGATTAGCAATTTCACAGTCACTTTTTTTTCTATCTATCTCATCTAACTAATCTAAGACTTCAGTTTAAGTCTTTAATCAACGATGATAGCTGAACTCCAAAATGAGGCTACAGCAGGGCCAATGAAGTCTAGAAAAAGGAGTCAAACTGCCAAATGGAACTGCCTAGATGTATACTATTCTCAATATGAGAAGACACCAACCATGAATTTAGGTTCATTAAGATGCACCAAGAATCAATAACTTTGCCACAGACCTTTTTTTCATTTAACTTATTTAATTAATCTAAGACTTGAAATTACGTCTTTAATCAACTACGATAGGTGAACTCCAACATGAAGCTACAGCATGGACAGCATAGTCTAGAAAACGTAGTCAAGTTTAACTTCCTAGCATGTCTACTGAGGTAAATGTCAGAGAACACCAACCATGAATTTCAGGTTCTTCTAAGATGTGTCTAGAAACAGTATTTCATGACAAACCACTTACAAAAATTTGCATGCTCTTGAAGAATTTGTGACTTAATGAAAACTATAATTTCTAGCTAATAACAATAATTTCTAGCTAAAGAATTAATACATTACAATAGAATCACAGAATCATAGAACAGTTAGGGTTGGAAAGGACCTTAAGATCATCTAGTTCCAACCCCTCTGCCATGAGCAGGGACACCTCACACTAAACCATGGCACCCAAGGCTCTGTCCAACCTGGCCTTGAATACCACCAGGGACGGAGCAATCACAACTTCCCTGGGCAACCCATTCCAGTACCTCACCACCCTCACAGTGAAGAATTTCTTCCTCATACCCAATCTAAACTTCCCCTGTTTAAGTTTGAACCTGTAACCCCTTGTCCTATCACTACAGTCCTAATGAAGAATCCCTCCCCAGCATCCCTATAGGCCCCCTTCAGATACTGGAAGTCTGCTATGAGGTCTCCACGCAGCCTTCTCTTCCCCAGGCTGAACAGCCCCAATTTTCTCAGCCTATCTTCATATGAGAGGTGCTCCAGTACGCTTATCATCCTCGTGGCCCTCCTTTGGACTTGTTCCAACAGTTCCATGTCCTTTCTATGCTGAGGACACCAGAACTGCACACAATACTCCAAGTGAGGTCTCACGAGAGCAGAGTAGAGAGGCAGGATCGCCTCCCTTGACCTGCTGGTCACGGTCCTTTTGATGCAACCCAGGATACGGTTGGCTTTCTGGGCTGCGAGTGCACCCTGAAGCAGGTTCATGTTCATTTTCACATCAACCAACACCCCCAAGTCCTTCTCTGCAGGCCTGCTCTCAATCTCTTCTCTGCCAACCTGTAGCTGTGCCTGGGACTGCTCTGACCCAGGTGTAGGACCTTGCATTTGGCATGGTTAAACTTCATCAGGTTGGCATCAGCCCACCTCACAAGCATGTCAAGGTCCCTCTGGATGGCATTCCTTCCCTCCAGCGGATCAGCTGAACCACACAGCTTGGTGCCATTGGCAAACTTAATCGGGTGCACTCAATCCCTCTGTCCATGTCACCAACAAAGATGTTGAACAAGACCGGTCCCAACACCGATACCTGAGGGACACCACTTGTTACTTGTCTCCAGCTGGACATGGAGCCATTGACCACAACCCTTTGTGTGCAGCCATGCAGCCAGAGAGTGCTGGCTGCACGGCCACAGAGTGCACTCCACAGAGTGGTCCATCTATCAAATTGATGTCTCTCCAATTTAGAGACAAGGATGTCTTCTGGGACAGTGTTGAACACTTTGCACAAGTCCAGGTAGATGACATGAACTGCTCTACCCCTGTCCATCGGTTCCATAGCCCATCATAGAAGGCCACCAAATTGGTCAGGCAGGATTTCCCCTTAGCAAAGCCATGCTGGCTGTCACCAAGCACCTTCTTGTTTTTCATGTGCCTTGGCATGCCTTCCAGGAGAATCTGCTCCAAGATTTTGCCAGGCACAGAGGTGAGACTGACTGCTCTGTAGTTCCCTGGCTCATCCATTTTCCCTTTCTTGAAAATGGGCGTTATATTTCCCTTTCTCCAGTCATCAGCAACTTCATCTATGTTATATATATATATATGTTCCATTATATTCAAAACAATTGAAAGGAGGGGCAAAATGCCATCTCACAGTACAAGACAGAATGGAAATGTTTTGTTTATTACATTTGTTGGGTTTGGGGTTTTTTTTCCTTTTATCATTCAATTCAATTAAAAAGCAGATTTCGTACCTCCTCAAGAAGTTACGATTTCAAATGCTGCAGTGCTTGCTCTCTAGGCAAATAGTATTTGCCAAAGCAGATGAATTTCAGGACAGGATATGGATGCTTTTTTCCTACCCAGTGGCAATGATCAGTATTTGCACTTCTAGATACAAAGTCACCTGAAAGGTCCTCCCAAGTTTCCTCCAGTAAGCAGGAGACAAAGACACACTCCTAATTGACAAAGATGCAGTCAGTGAATTTCCCTATGTTACTAAGTCAGTTAAAAAAAAAAAAAAATCTTTGAAATATCAAAGCAAAACTAATTGTTGAGTCATTTCTCTGCACTACAGAAATGCTACTTCTAATGTGTCATTTATAGAGATGATTAGCACAATTTACCTCTTCCTCCAGAAGGTGCAGATTATGCTTGATTAGAATCAGTGTACTTCATATATAGTTTTCTACAGAAACTGATAAACATTGTTTGACTATATTAAAGTTTCTGTCCTTCAAGCCTTGTATAGAGCCTCAGCACCTTGCTAGGTCTTCCTCTCTTCTTGGATACCTACTGTTTGTCCTTGCAGGAAGAAAGACAACAGCAGATAAACCAGTAGCTTAAAATTGCTTTCAATAACATGAGTCTTTTTCTGAGAAGACCTACAGATGCTGTGCCCTGAAGTACCATTATCAAGACTTCCAGCAGAGTAAGATTCCCTGTATATAAAGCAGCACAGTAATAGCCCAAGTGACAGACAAAAACCAACCAGCAAACACTGAATTTTCTGTTGTTCTTCCTTAGTACTCGTAGCAGCAAAAGGCTCCTTCCTATTTCTACTGCTACAAATTAACTGCCTGTATTTAAGTGCTTAACATTTTGATTTATCAAAATAGTTACAGAAAAAACTCAAGCCACCGAAATTGTGAATACACTATAAAAAGTTATTCCTGCCTTCAGAGAACATGGCCTAAATTTCAGCAAGAAGACAAAAGAAGAGAATGTCACATATCTGTAAGCCATTCTAGACCACACCAACAAAATATCACTTATCTAGGTCATTTTAATTCCTCTCATTTAGAACTGCCTAAATCTTCAAGACATTAATTTTTAATACCAAACAATTATTAAAACTCAATTTAGCATTACAATTGAAATTATCACAAAAGCTTGGACCTTAAGTAAATACATTGAAGCAATGCTCTAATTAAGTAGTGCATCTGAAGTTTCAGAGATACATGCAGACAAAAGCCATTGATTAACTGTCAAAGTCTGCTTGCTGAAGGCCTAAGTCACCCCTTGACACAGAAGTCTCTTGTGAAGACAAAAAGTTTTGGAAAAAACCTAATTTTACTCTATTATTAAAATTTATTATTATCTTCATCTACATCATTATCAGTTCATTCAGACTTGTGAAATGGGCGAAGATACACATAAAGTACGCCACTTCCCTTTTTAATCTATGAATGTAAGTGAAGAGGTGGATGTACTAGTTCTAATGTCAAGAACCAAGAACTCAGACAACTGAGTATTCAGCCTCTTGCACTATTTTTGAGGCTGTTTTAAATTCAAAGCTGATTTTGAGGAACTGTAATCAGAACACCTAAAATTATACATACTTACCAACAAAAGCAGTTCTAAAATACTAGACCTTGATGCTCACTGACAGAAAGGCAGCATCAGGCTCAGTAATGTGGCTTTATTTGGGGATACACTAGAATATCTTATTGTCCTTTATGAAATATAATTGAAAAAGCACAAAGTAGAAGATATACTGACAGCCTATGCACAATTACATTAGTATGATTCAGATACTCTGAAAACATACATTTATTCCTCTAATAAATTACTTTGATTTAAAATAAGATTATGACCTAATTTTAGAAATTATGTCCTCTTCAGACTCAAAAAAGGCTTTGATCTGTGCAGGCTTCCCCTATGAAAGTCTCCAGAAATTAGTGTTTTCAGCAAAGTATACCAAATCTCTAAATTGTTATATTAAAATTGTCTCTGATTTCTTAAGTCTGACAATTAAATGAGAATCCTGGGGCTTATTTTAAAACCATCAACATTGGGTGGGGGAGGGTGCAGAGGAATAAACAGTCAAGACCATCAGAAAATCCCGCAGTTTCTGTCTAGGGCAGCAGTCAGCCTTAGTTCTGACAACTAAATGTAAGCACTGATTTGATTTTTAGATGCAAGAAAATCTGTTCTATGGCTTTTACAAACATCTATTGAGGAAAGAAAAGAAAACAAGCTAAAGCTCTCAAAACCAGGCCCTGAAAACAATTATGGATTTTGATGCAAGTCCAACAAAGAGGCTTCACCAGTTTCAGTACTGGAGAACTGTGAAGTTCATTATCTCTCTGCTCATTACAGTACTTGTACATAAAAGAAAGAGATCTTTCCTCCACAGACACTAGGAGCCCCTTCTTAGCTCTGTACTCAATATTCTAAAAGGTAAAGACAAAAAAGTCACTTAAAATTACTTTTTAAAATACTTAAAGCTCCAAATTATTCTTTTGTTAGATGCATCTTTCCTTTTTGTAAAACTGCTATAATGATTCTTCAAACCAACACTTCATTTGACCTAGAAATATTTCCCGTCTGTGCTCTTTAAATGAAAAAGTTAATGTGAACTCCTCTTACTGAAAGCCATTTAGAATTACTATCCTATTATCTGGAAGGAGTCTGTAGTCATTTTATGGTATATATTCAGTCAAGAGTGAACTCTAACAATTGGGGAAGAAAAAAACCAGAGGCCATTCTGGATACTTGAAGCAAGCAATAATTACTCTTACATTTTTTAGTCTGTACATGAAAACTATGACAAACTAAGTACCATCAATTTAATGTGACAGAGAAAAAAGGTATTAAAACTTTCTTCACTTATTTTCTTTTTTTCGCCTAATGAAGCTGACTTTCCTGTCTATGGAAAAGGAATATGATTGCTTTCGGACATTCTTGACTCTTCTTGAAAAATCCCAGGTACCTCACAACATGATCATTCCATATCTGGTTCAACCTGTGTGCACCTATATCCCACTCATGCTCTGGTAAAAGGGTGGTCAGAAGCCCCTTCTGCTTTTGAGGTCTTTCTGGAAACCTCTTTTCAGTATGAGAGAGTTATTCACAAACTGAAGAGCATTCACTTTGCCCTACATAACTCCATAAGCCACTGCAGACAACCTTTACATAGACTGCTTTCTCCAGAGCACATATAAGACTGTGGAAAAGAACCTCTGGATACACACACATACACATTTCAAAAGCAAATTCTAGAACCACTATTAAATCAGAGCAAAGGTGATTGTAAATATTTAAGATAAGGGATCAGAACAGAGCATTTCAAGCACAATTACCTTCAAATTTCCCTTTCTCTTCCTGCCATGAGCAAAGGACTTTATTTTAACAAATAATATTATCAGTGAAGCAGGCTATTCTTTTTTTATACTTCTTGACAGAACATCCATGACAGAATGAACAACATCCAAAGCATCCTTTCATATTTTGTTTCTTAAGAAGGATTTGATTAAGAAAAGATGTGTCATAGCATTCAACAACTCCAGGATCACAGAGAACTAGATATTATGCAAGATCCTCACAAAACCAGAAATGCTGGAAAAATGGAACAGAGCTCTACTGTAACCAGACTGAAATTTCTATGGAGAAGAAATCTGCTAATAAGTACTAGTTCTGTACACAAAATAGGGATTAACCTATTTTCCTCTATGTACCATCTGGATGCTAGTCTCTTTTCACCTTCTACAAAAATTATACGCTTATTCATATTGTGCTGAGATCTGTATTAGAGATGCTGAACTTCATATCCCATTGCATTAAAACTCACAGCTATTCCTGCATGTTTTGTATTCACAAATAATAACGAATTCCCTGCTTTGTTCAAGAGCTGAGACTTACAGGAGTTAAAACCTTATAAAACACAGTAATTCTTTTTATTGCAGAAACAAATACAGAGAGAAAAGAAACAAGAAATGGACTACACTAGTTTAGAGCTTTTTTTTTTTATATGTTCAGGTTTGAGTTAACATGAAACTTTATAAGGAAAGTGACCCAAATAAAGATGTACATTGCAAGAGACTATAAAGTCTTATGTCCTTAACAATAATCACCAAAGACTTCTGCTAGTTTCATAGAATAACTTATACTGACCTGTAAATGCCAGCAGAGAACTTAAAAGAAGCACTTTTTTTAGCACAAGTACAGTCACAAAAATAAAGCTGTTCTTTTGGGACTTTTTGAAACAGCATTTAGTTTTCACCACTCCACCACAGTTGACACACAAAACACTAAATTGCCTCTCTTTCAAAGAGAAAAGCTACTACAGATGAGCTTCACTGTCAATGAAGAAGAGCTGATATCCACAAAAGACATCACACCTACCTCTGCTATAATCTTTGAGGAGCACTATAAGATCATGTAAGCAATTACATCTTCTGTGTTGTATTTGGAATTCAAGAACTTTCCCAGGAGGATTTAAGCTTCATTTACTGTCCATTTTATACAAGAAAAGGAAAAATGAAACTGGCACAGCAAGTAGAGTCAAACTGCTGGAGGTGATTGAAAAGATCCTCTTTCACAATCCTCTGATCTTTAAATACGTTATTCAGGTGAAAAACATCTTGAATGATCTCACCAATATTTGTACAGAAATTATGTCTTACAGGCAAGAGCACACCACAGTTGACAAGTTTATGAAGGATACAGCTGCTATCAGTTATAGGCTTTGGACCAGATTAAAAATGTTCTAAACTGTTGTGTTTATTGCCTATGTTATAACATAGGTAGGTGCTCGACATCTCTCTTGAGCAGCGTTCATTAAAATAGCTGACTAGTTCATGAATTGCTGAGGTGAGCAGCTCGAGAGAGGCCGCCTTCAACACCTGATGGGGTGAAGCTCAGTGTCCAGGAGCCTCAACTCAGAGCGGCAACAGCCACCGAGGGAGCCTCAAGTCCCCCACAGGACCTGC
>JAOEHY010047201.1:0-13626 GCA_025447955.1 Psilopsiagon aurifrons
CCAGAAAGCCAACCATATCCTGGGCTGCATCAAAAGGAGTGTGACCAGCAGGTCGAGGGAGGTGATCCTGCCCCTCTTCTCTTCTCTTGTGAGACCTCACTTGGAGTACTGTCTACAGCTCTGGTGTCCTCAACATAAAAAGAACATGGAGCTGTTGGCACAAGTCCAGAAGAGGGCCACGAAGATGATCATGGGACTGGAGCAACTCCCTTATGAAGATAGGATGAGAAATTTGGGGTTGTTCAGCCTGGAGAAGAGAAGGCTGCATGGCGACCTCATAGCAGCCTTCCAGTACCTGAAGGTGGCCTATAAGGATACTGGTGAATGTGTCTTTATTAGGGACTGTAGTGATAGGACAAGGGGTAACGGGTTAAAACTTAAACAGAGGAAGTTTAAATTGGATATAAGGAGGAAGTTCTTTAGTGTAAGGGTGGTGAGGCACTGGAATGGGTTGCCCAGGGAAGCTGTAAATGTTCCATCCCTGGCAGTGTTTAAGGCCAGGTTGGACAGAGAGCCTTGGGTGACATGGTTTAGTGGGAGGTGTCCCTGCCCATGGCAGGGGGTTGGGACTAGATGATCTTAAGGTCCTTTCCAACCCTAACTATTCTACGATTCTGGATATAATGACTTACATATAATATCAATGTATTTTATATTAACACATTCTTTGAAGTGTTATAAGACCAGCCTCAAAAACCTTAAATGCATTCAGTCTTCAGTAGATAGAAGGGTGTTAACCATGAAAGCTAACTAGATGGGATTTGGCCTAGGAGCTATTGTAAAAGAAAATCATCATGATTTCCCCCCTTACATGTCCTGGGGGAGTTGTAGGAGGTGAGGGAGAGAAGAGATATTAGAAAAGTTCTTTGAAATTATAGGTGGGGGTTGAGTGTTTAATAAGCATATACACTGATTTCCCATATAATATGGTTGCTAGAGTGATCTCAGCTCTCTAGTGTCTGTAGAGGCTTTGAAGACAAGATGTAGATAGCAGTGTGCTACCTGTATGAGGAAAATTAAGAATAATTTTTTTACTGCCAAAGTTTTTTGATACATTGATAAAACATTACATTTGTTACACCTAGGCCATTTCTTTTAAATAGAAAAATATTCAGCATAGTACAGAGTGTAGAATCTGAACTCAAAATGCAAGAGTGTTGGAAATATTAAAGCTGAGAGTAGACATGAAAAATATTTGTATATTTCTTACAGTCATTAAAATAAGAATGGTTCCCTGTACAGTCTACACCTGTTTCATTGCAACAAATATTTGGGGGATTGTTCTCTGAAACTGGGGTCACCTTTAATACTTTGACCCACACATACTTTTCAATTTGCTCACTCTGCAAATCAATTGTCCTAGCTCTCAATTCATTCAATGGGGAAATCATTAACTGATCAGGGGTTAAAGGAAGCAGAGGATGCTTGACCAATTTTGTGTGATGAAAAAATATGATCAGAGGTAATGCAAGAAGTTAGTATGAATAATGAAAGGGCAAAAAGTGATAATCTAATTACATTAATTTTCTATATCAGCATCCCATCGACTGAAAATTTTAAGTCAACTTGCTGACAGATTTGCCATGACCTATCTTCAGTCTTCTGCAGCCTTGTTGGAAGGCACACAGGTTGGGAAGTGAGTACCAATGGAGTTTTGTTAATCTAGAGAGAACAGTGAAGCAGATTAACAAAAAAGGCCTCATCTTTGTGACAGATAATGTCCAAACACTTCCTTTTCGACACTAAGTATTTAACCAGTGGAAAATGTATAGCTCTGAGTTAGCACAGTGAGGTTGAAACCACAAAGCTCCTTATATTATCAGTAATAATTGTTTCCTTTAAAATTGATTTATTGCTTCCAAACACATGTATCAGTCCACTTTTACTCTAATTCATCCAAAAGAAAGTAACTGCTATTCAGAACAAAATCTGAACAGGAGACTTCATCATGGAATATCTCAGTAGATAAGATATTTTTATATTTTTTTTTTTTTTTAGCAAATGCTTTTAGACAGTAAAACACATGCGCAACATAACAACAGAAAATGCATCAGTCTTGCTAAACTCTTTATACCATCAAGTGCTTGAGATAAATGTTCTGTCTCTGTATATGACTACTGAGGTGAATATTTTTAATAGTACTATTGTATAATAGTTTCCAGTTGTAGAATAGGGGCATTTTAGAGAGGAACACCAACTCCATTTTACTAGTTAAATTAATCAAGTACAAGGAAGGAAGTGGAATGGGTGGAAGATTACCACTGATTAAATGAATCTTCTCTGAAAGGATCCTTTCTACGACAGATTCACAAGTACGCTCACTGTCCAGACCCGTTCATGCAATTGATTAAAAAAAAATAACAGTGAGTATATGAGGAATGAAATAAAGCAAAATCACAAAAGTCAAGTATGAAAGCTGAAACTTGTTTTCATGTCAGAAAGTAAACAGCAAATATTGAATTTTTCAAAAAGATATTTAAGTATTTCCTAGTTTAACTTGACTCTTTTTTTAAAAGAAATTTTGATTTGAGAGAAAATAATGGGAAAAAAAGTGTTAATAGTTCTACAGGGTTGCAGCTTCTGCAATTACAATTAAAAAAACCCACATAATTTTATGAGCATAATTACAAAAAGGGAGCCATAGGAGGAAATGTGAAAACTTGGTACTGGAAGCCAAAATAGGCAACCTTCATTAGGAGTTTGAATTACAAAAGCAGGCCAATTAAACTAATCCCAGTGCCAATGAAGTTTTTCAGATTTTCAGCAACGAAAGTAATTTAATCAATCCTACCGAGTAAAATAAGTGGATTTTATTCAGTAGATGCTGTCCATATAATTAGAAAAGGTTAATCAATTTTTCTACATAGTAAGGCACATGAAACAAGATATTTGCAGGAAAGCAGGACTTTACAACTTCAGAAAGACTCTTCATTAAAAGTAGTAACTTTCCAAATAATTTTGTATAGAGTATATATGCTTTCTTGTTTCCATTTTGTTTTACTGATGAGTTGTCATTCTTTTGCTTAACCATATTTCAGTAATTCTGGTTTTATTGACTACTCAATTTTAGTCAACCACACTCAAAATAAAGATATAAAGAATCCTGTTTATACCATGCATGACAAAAGAAAGAGTCATCTTTAGCAGTGTGGGCTCTGTGTGAATTCATTACACATATGAAAAATTGTACAGAAGGAAAATCAAGTGATTGAGATCTAGTATAATAAAGTACTATATTAGTATTCTTTTAGAACTCAAAATCTTATTTTAGAAGCAAATATATATACCATAGCCTGCCAAGTGGTCCCTGAATGTGTATTTCTAAATAAGAGTGCCATATATGAAAAGTATAAAACACATGAACTGGATAACTCAGCTTTCTTAAAAACTTTTCAATTATGTTTATTTCAAAAGATTTGGGTTTTATAACATGTCAACAGAAAACAGGATCATAAAAATGCTTCTATTGGTAAAATCCCCATGAATTGTTCTTTGTCATTTTTGCCTTAAAAATTATAAGGTAGGCTGCAGAGATTTGTTGTTTGTTGGTTTTTTTTTAAATGATTTGTGTGTGCCTGGATTAGCATGGATCACAAGCCCAAATAAACTTTCTTGAGAAGAGCAACACTTTATTTCTTAAAAAAACTTCTGCTTTTGCAAATGTTTTTTTCCATACAGTATTGTGCTTTTGGTCAGATTAGACAATCAGAATAACGAGCAAGTCATTTTAACTTAAAGTCATAGAATCGCAGAATAGTTAGGGTTAGAAAGGACCTTAAGATCATCTAGTTCCAACCCCTTTGCCATGGGTAGGGACACCTCCCACTAAACCATGCCACCCAAGGCTCTCTGTCCAACCTGGGCTTGAACACCGCCAGCGATGGAGCATTCACAACTTCCCTGGGCAACCCATTCCAGTGCCTCACCACCCTTACACTAAAGAACTTCCTCCTTATATCCAATCTAAACTTCCCCAGTTTAAGTTTTAACCCGTTGCCCCTTGTCCTATCACTACAGTCCCTAATAAAGAGACCCTCGCCAGTATCCTTATAGGCCTCCTTCAAGTACTGAAAGGCTGCTCTGATGTCTCCAAGCAGCCTTCTCTTCTCCAGGCTGAACAAACCCAACTTTCTCATCCTATCTTCATAAGGGAGTTGCTCCAGTCCCCTGATCATCTTCGTGGCCCTCTTCTGGACTTATTCCAACAGTTCCATGCCTTTTTGGAGGTCACCAGAACTGTACACAATACTCCAAGTAAATTCACAGCCATACGTATATACATATTTAATTTTTTTTTCTGGAGAAGGGCACAGTCTACATACTCATAGTGTTCTAAGCTGGACCAAATGAAAGATACAAACACCTGAAGTAGGTCTTAGGCAAAGACTGTAAGTTTAAGGATTTTGTGCCTGTATTTAATATTTCATAAACACAAATGGTACAACAGTTTTCACTCATTACCTTTTTTCATCCTAAGTCTGAGGAACAGTGGGTTCTCTCATCCCTGTCCTGGGCTCAGCAGTCATTTTTTCTCCTTCTTAGTATCTGGTGCAGTGCTGTGTTTTTGACTTTCAGCCTGGGAACAGTGCTGATTACATCGATGTTTTTGTTACTGAGTAGTATTTTGATCTGACCAAGGACTTTCTGAGCCTCATGCTCTGCCAGGGAGAGGAAGCCAGGAAGAAGCAGACAGGACACCTGACCCAAACTAGCCAAAAGGGTATTCCATACCACAGCCCATCATGCCCAGGATGTAAAAACGAGGGGCAGGAGCCTGTAAGGGGGGGGGGTTCACTGCTTGGTCGGGCTGGGTATCAGTGTAGAGCCATTGTATTCTCTTCCCTTGTTATTTCCCTTATCATTATTTTTATTGGTGGTAGCAGCAATGGTTTGTGATAGATCTTAGTTACTGGACTGTTCTTGTCTCAACCTGTGGGAGTTACATTCTTTTGATTCTCCTCCCCATCCCCCGGGGAGCTGGGGGGAAGAAAGAGGGGGGAGTGAGTGAGCAAACTGTGCGGCTGACTGGGATCTTCCCCCTTCACTTGCTGTTAAACCACTATAATCCCTCATTTCAAAACCTTTGTCTTTGCAGGAAATGCAGAGAATATATTGTCATCATCAAGACCATCACAAAATGTTCTTGTCATTGCTGTATTTTAACTAAGACAGAGCCATAAAAGGATGGTTGCGGTCACTTTTACATCAATCCAGATGATCCTGAGTCATCTTCATCCTTCCTAATACAGCTGTGTCACTGCGCACACACACAAAGGACAAGATTTTTAAAGCTAACAGCCCATCTAAGAGACTAAGTGATGCTTCTTTCCTTAGGTGGTGACAAGACAGTTTCTCTTCCTTTCACCCTAACCTCTGCAAGTGTGAGAGAGCAATAAGAACAAGTGACTCCCTTAAGGAGGGTAAAATGGAAACAACTCCCAGTCAGATGAATGCACAGAACAGCGTTTGAGCACAGTAAGCAAAGACAGGTGCTAGCAACTGAGTCCTCAACAGCCCCAGACATAGCAAGTGACAAACTAGATCCATCCAGAGAGTCCAGTCAGAAGCAAAAGGACACAGGGACACAGACAAGCTGTAAAAAAAAAAAAAAAATAGCAAAGTGTCAAAAGCTGAAGACCAGTGCTTTTACACTGCAGGTAAGGCAGGCCTAAGCTTTCAAGGGGTCCTAGGCTGGAGGATAGATGGTGTAGGTCTAGGAGTGATGGAGGTTTAGATGAGGCTAGTCATGGTCTTTAAGGGCTTTTTTCTGCCCTCAGGGACATGACTGAAATTATTTCCTCTAATTCCTCTTATATTATTTGTGATAGCAGTGGCTTATCAAGCTGTTATGCTGCAATTGAAAGTTTTCATTTGTCATCCTATAATTACCTTAGGCATAGGGCTATAAAAATACCCTAGTTCAGTAATATGTTTAGTTAGGTCATTGAACTTGAATTAGAAATTCTGGATTCAAGGATTCCTTGTACCCCAAGGCTGGTTTTTCTCCCCTCTGATTTAGGTGAACTTGGCACTAAGTTGACTGTTCTACATTTCATTTCAGTGGCCACACCTAAAGGTTTCCTTTTGTGCAGAAAGGAAGACAATTCTTAAAATTTCTATTCTGTTGTTTAGGATACTCTCCTGCCAGCTGGACTTGGTCAGGCTCAGGTGGTTAAGCTTTTTAACCAGAATATTGAATAAAATACAGATGGCGTCATCCTCCAGGATCCAAGGTACAGAAAAAAAAAAAAAAAAAAAAAAAAAAAAAAAAAAAGATCTACTCAGGTTTTGTTTGGTTTTATTAGGTTTTTTTTGTTAGCTTTGCCTTTTGGATATTTGTTTCTTTGTTTTGTGGGAGGGGCTCTATTTTTTTTTTTTTCTTGGTTTGGTTTGCGTTTGGGTTGTTGGGTTGGTTGGACTTTCTAAGTAATAATAGGCAAACACACTATTACTAGGAGGGTATTTTGGACTCAGGAACAGGTTTGCAGGGAACTCAGCAGTATGGAGTAGAGTTAAGCTACTGAAGTCCAGACAGAGCATTAATTAATTTACGCATGATATTTTCCCCATAAGTACAGCATGGGTTTGGATCTTCCCTTCACTCCTTTTCCCTTCTAGTTCTCCTTGTGCATTCTATCAGGACTTAATACTGAACCTTGGATGCTGCTCTCAATGCCAACTGAAGCAAATCTTGAAGTAACTCAATTTGTAGTGTCCAAGTCCTTTTACAGACTCTAACACCTTGTTGGCATGTGCATATGCATCTCAGAGTAATTGCATGCTTTTTTTTCATAACCTGTAAACTCTGTAGCCCTTACAGTTACATTTACAGGATCTCACCTGATTATTAGTACCCTGATCAATAATTCTTTATCTATCAAACCAATGGTCAGTGCAAAATTGGCCTAAGTTGAGTGTAATATGTATTTCATGGTAGAATGTTTTCTTAGCAAGACTAAGTTACTGTAGTGATACCTCTGCAATGAGAAAATGAAGTGGGTGTACGGAACAGTTAATTAAAAATGTAGCTGCCTTCTTTTTTCTTTGTTTGACTGGAGAAAGTAACAGCTGTCCACAACAGCTGACAGTGCTCTAATTTTTGGACAGCTGTATTTTCCACCTAATTTTAAGTTCACAAAGACCAGATGCTTCCCATAGTTGCTCTAAATAGTTTCTCCATGTTCGGTAATCTGTGATTTGCTTTGAACTAAGACTTTTGCTTTTCTCCCAAATCTGCCATTATTTGTATTTCCTAAGTTGTCAGGCAAGGCAAGAGATATTAAGGTCAAAATTTGATTATTTTGGCAACAAATCACTGCTTTCAAAGTATTTCCTTTTTAGACTCAAAGTTTAAATTATCATACATGCACAGTATATGCTGCTATATAATATGTGTGCATATCTTTTCAGAGAGGAATTAAAGCTACAAAATTCAGTGTTTCCTGTAAACTCTTGTTAACAGAAAATAGAAATTAAATTCCTTTATAAAGATCCATGCTCCCAGTTGCATTCATATTGAAATTTGAAGTATAGCCAATTGCTGCATGAAGGTTGGACTAATTCCTAGAATTGTCCTGGAAAACTAGAAAAGAAAACAAACTTTGAGTTCTAAAATTTTCTGGATCAAATCTTGATATTACAAAATGCTGAGCATGCTGTCACTAATCCCACAGAATAATTAGGCCCAGCAATTACAACAACTGTTTAGCCTCAAGGATGAGGGGGATGTCTCATTGGATTCATCTGGACAGTTCCAGTGTTTACCTCTCAGTCCAAAAGTAGTTGCTCTGCTGGAAAGTGTCCAGAACACTTAGCATATTGTTAGATAAAAACTTAAATGAACCACATATTGATCTTGTCCTCATGCTTAGGGATGTGCAACTCATAATTTTTCAGCACAGGGTAAAGTGATGACAGACAATTAAAGAAAGGTAATTGCAACGAACTCTGTATTTCATATGCGATGGGACATAAGGAGGAGCTGAGTTCCCAAAGTTTGTTGCCAGAGCCCTGGCATAGAGGTAGTTAAGAAAGAAAATGTCAAACCACACCCTTCTCAGTGAGAACAGCACATCCATACACAATTATTTTGGCTATGCTGAAAGAAGAATTAAACACAATCTTTCGCCTACATAGCAAAGGAAGTGAAGATTAAACAATTCATTATTTTATGTGTATGTTTTATTCAATTACTCATTCTGTCCAAGAAATATAAAGCATGTACATCCTCAACTGTTAATAATATTTTATCTATCTGGTCAGGGTATATAATAAGAATGATATGAAATACGTGAAATACTTCAGATTTTAAATGTTTAATGGTCACACCTGATGAAGAATACCCGCTTCATACTGTTTGCAAAAAAATATATATGCACTGCTAAAATAATGGAGGCATTTGATTACTTAAGCCTTGTATACATATACATATGCATGTGAATATGCATATGCATACACATATACATATACATATACAAAGTTCCTAACTTTTCCTCAAACTATTTTTGCTTCTACTACTTTCAGGTGTATCCTCAGTTATTAAATGGATTTTAGTGTACACACTGAACCTGTGTCCCTGTGACCTATGTATTGTATCTTGATATTTTTAATTTGCTGTTATCTCCTGGAGGTGACTGTTTATGTATTTTGTATCTTGCACTGTCTTCTTAGCTTGGAGGAATGGAGTGTCCTATAATGTTAGTCAATTCTGTGTATCTTTGAATCTCAGGAATTTTGTTGTTAAAGTAAAATCATAGATAATCCCTCATACATTGTAAGAACTAGTTAGTGGTTTAGTTTCTTTTTGTGCGAAGTGTCATCTTTTCATAAAAATGCATAAGTTCAACAAAAAAAAATTGAAAAGCTGTTTCTTGAATCATTAATATAAGAACAACTTTTTACAGACAATCTGGTATCAGGAACTCAGTCTTTCTAGGGGTTTCAACAATACCACAACTCCTTTTCCCCCACTTCTTTTCCTGGTTGAAGTACACTGAATATTGTGACAAATTTAATCTCTCTGGAGAAACCAGTTCATAGAAAAGAATGGAATGAGGTGATATCCACATTATGTGAAGCAACATGTCAATACCAAGTTTAAATACATTTGCATTTGTTTCTTTTTAATATACCCTTTTTATTTGTTTGCATTCATTGCATTTTTCTGTTATATATATTATAGTTTTATGTGTCTAAGAGTAGAAGTAAAGAGAAAACATTAATTAAATAAAATGACACTGATGGAAACACAGAAAAAAAAATCTTTTAGGGATTCATCATCCAATTTTGAGAAACTGGAATTTAACTGTAAAATAGCCAGCTAAGTTAAGCTAACTATTTTATTCTTATCTGGCTAAGAATAGTGTTTAACACTGGAGGACTGGGAATTCTAGGGGCCATGATCATAGCCATATACAGCTATCCAAATGAAGTCAATCTTTATTTTTATTAGAACTTACTGCAGTTTTAATATGTTTTTCTAAAATTAAAAAGGGACCTTTATGACATAAATTGACTCTGCTTTTATGCTTTCATCTTTTTGTAAACTGAACCAGCAGGAGAAAATGGAGAAATTTGTATGCTTTTTAAAGGAATGAAGGAGTTACAAATAATATCACTAATACTTCTAGCTGTAAGTAGGAGCAGTAGTAGCAAGGAAATTGGAAGCATTTATGAAATGTTAATGAGGCTATAGACATCTCATCAACTTCACTTAGTGTTGTCTCCATGTTACAAATCAAGTGACATTACTGTGAATATCTAACTCCTTCCATCATTTTTCTTTTCACTTCCCATAGAATAGCACAATGCCTTTCATTGTTTGCCTGTTCTTTCTTCCTTCCTATCTTTTTTAGTATATTAACTGAGAATAGTCCATTAGACAAAAATGACTAAGTACATTTTGACTTAATATATCAAATTGTTCAATGTATTAAAATTGCAATATGAACTGTATGTCCTTATGGCCCATACTGTAGACTTTTACAAGCACTAAAGAGTATTGAACCACTGTCAATGTTCCACAGATGTAGAACATTAGGTTACTATTTCAGAAAGCATTACCAACCTTACCTACCATTTGGTAAGCTCAGACAGCTGTGTGTGCTTGGTAACTAGTGTTTGGTTCAGTTTACAAATGTAATCAAAATTTCCTCATTCAATACATTTCCTGGCAACTACAGTGATTCACTAGTAAATTGTCTGCCTATAAGCAATATATAAGCATCGCCTCTTCCCCATATTGTTTGCATTATCTGTATTATCTTCAAACTTTAATAGGTATTTTGTGAGATACCAAGAAATGGAGTAGTCAGAGATATTAGGTTTATCACATGATAGCATTTTTTATGGCTCCATATTCCAAGGAATCAAATGTATGACCCAATTCATGCAACTTCAGAGAAAAAGAGGATTCTTAACATGTTCTTCCATGAATCTAGAAAACTCTTTCTCTGAACAGAAGATAAAGCTAATAAAACATTCCCTACTGACACCTACTGAAGACAGCAGGCTTATAAACTCATAGACAATCATTAGCACAGAGGTCTCCAATAGGCTAAAATCTCTGTAGCTCTTCATGGTTTTAGGAAACATTGCTCCTAACTACTGTCATATTAAGTGTTTCAGTGTCCTTTGTTCAGAATCACTTCTAATGGGACCTCATCGTTAAGTTTCAATAGATCACAAATAGGAGTGCTTATGAACCACTCTTCAGAAATCTACTTTCCTTTCAAACACATCGTGGATACAAAGAAAAATTCTGTGGTATGCAGTTACTGAAGAAAATCGAGACATTGAGAAGAATTTAAAGGAAAAAGAAACCATCAAGTACATAAAGTCTATATGTCAGACCGCCTATCCAAACACTTGAGGCTTGTGTGATCTAGATCTAACCATGATAGATGAACAGGAGTGACAGAAAGACAAGTTCAAAGATCTGTCTTGGGCCACATGGGGTGACATGGCTAGGAGAGGGACAGGTTTTCCATTCAACATTCTCCTTATTTCCATTCCCAACAAAAAATGTCTCCGCATCAGAGCTGGGTTTTGTGGGGTTTTTGTAGTTTGTTTTGGGGTGGTTTTATTTTATTATTTTTTTTTTTTTGGTGGTTTTTTGGTTTTGCATGTTTGGTTTTGGGTTTGTTTTTTTTTTTCATTTAAATTGCAGACTTCTTGGAACTTTCCTTACAGTGGTGATGTCTCTATGTAAATGAGGTACAGACACTAAACTTGTCATATCTGAGGAAAGTTAAACTTCTGAAAATGTACTTCAGTCCCTGTGTAGAAATGCCCTTTGAAATTCAGAGTGCCTTGTTCAAATGTCTATGTTTGGTTTTGTCAATAAAACAGTCTATTATCTGTCCTGTGGTCCTGAGGTCAAATGCAATGGCCAAATCTTGCATTCAAATAACAGAACTCTTAAAAACAGGGTTTTGCCTCCTGGAAAGGACTGTCCTGCTCTTCCACAGGCTCAGGCATTGCCTAGGAGAGCATTTGTGGCCCTGGGCCAGATAATGCCAGGAACTGTGCCCTCGAACACTAGGCTGTTTGCAGTATGTTAACAGTTTACTGTATGTCAGTGCTGCTAATACATACAGCTACTTACGTGCAAGTGTTCAAGACTGTTCCCTTGCCAGAATAATTTATTGGGGCACATATAACCAATGCAGTGCGGTTTTGGCATGTGTTGGATTGCTTGTTTGTTTGTATGCTTTGCTTTTAGACACCAGCAGAGCAACAAATTCTGAAATATTTTGAACTATCCTTAAACTGAAGATGATGGATTTATGTTTCATGCTTATGTTTTGGCTTAGAAGGCATGTAACAATTTCCCAGTCCATCAGACTTTCTGTAAGTGCCCCAAATTGCTTGGCCTCTCTGTGTTTCAGTTCCACACCTGCAAAGTTGTACTTCCCATTCTTCCCAGGAGTCCTGTTAAAAATTATAAGGCTGCCTGACTTCCTGGCAATTGTAACTTTGTCACAGTGCACAAACAAATAGAGAACGATTGCTTCTACCTGATTGTTAGAACAAATTTAGTCTGTAACTACCGTGAGTATTCTGGAGTTCAACAGCTATTACCATAGCAACTTGCTTTAATAATTTCCAAAGTGCACAAAATACACTTGAATTAGGTTAATTCTGTGGTTAGACACTGTACATAATAAGCAGCTATCTGGATCCCCATGGAGATTTAAAGGAATACACATTCCAAACAGAAGCTTAACCAACAGATCAAAGCACCATACCTGCCAATGAAAGAAGATTCTCCCCCTCCCCTTTTTAACAAAATGCCTTTATTATCTGCAACATTTGTTTAAAGGGAAATTTTTCATTTTAAATTACATGATCTTAGTGGAAACAATACTGTGTATAGAAACTCTTAGCATTAACTCACCTATCTCTGGAAAACACTATGCTTCAGAATTAAGGAAAGGTTATTGTTTTTCTACATTTATGTGCCACCAAATACTGAATCAATGTGGGAATATGCTCTTTCTGATAACTCTTTAAAAAGTTTGCTCATGTGCAAAAGGATAAATTCTTCAATTTCAGTTCAGCTTCCATTTAACTCAAGTAAGCTTTTAGATAATTGTTTTCTTTTAAAACCCATTATCTTTTCATTTGGATCACTGATATTTAAGATCACAAGTGATTAGTCAGATAATTAATATACTGGGAAGAATTACTTTAATGATTATGCAACATGAGAAAAGCCCAATAAAAATCCCATTTACTTGTAATTCATCTCTTTTGAAAATAAGACAGTAAGACATTCATAATGTAGCATCAACCTTCTGCTTGCAAGTGTCTTGACAGCGTTTGATATCATACAGAGAAAACACACTCAGAATGCTGAGGATAGAGGAAATAAAATTTCATAGAAGTAGATTTAAAGGCTTTCTGCCCCCTCATTTACACAAATTCATATAAAATACAACATATTTCTACGCTTCCACTTTTCCTTCTATGTTTTTGTAGAATCCAGTTTCATGTCCTCTTTCTATCCATTTAGATTTTGGGTTTTTTTTCTTGGAAAAGTTAAAATTGCCTCTTAGAGCATCAGACAGGAACAAGAAATTTAGTATTTAATTCATGTAATTAATGTAATTTTGCCAATCCATATAACTAACCCCATGTTCAACTTCAGGTTAAAAAACAGCTACATGTATTTCCAAACAAAATGATGGAAGAAAAATAACCAATGGATTGCATCACTGCAGAATGTGTGCAGACACTCTTGTTCAAAATTGCTAGTTTATGTTACTGTGTCTTATTGTATCAATAAATATAATATTGAAATTTTCCTAACAGCTTCACCTTGTAGTATGGCATGTTACTTCTTTCCTTACAAAGGGCCAAAAATTTGTCTAGGTGAACCTTACATTTAACTGTTTCAGCTGCCTTATGCTATCTAGACTGTATGAAGAAATGCTTGAGGACTTGCCCCATCAGTCTTTCTGCTATGCCAAAGAGCAGTCATATGAATTTTTGTGTCAGTTACAGCTAAATAGCCTGCAAGGTGATATTACAAGAAGAAAACATTGCCGTGAACACCTCTTGAGAGCTGCAGCTTTCAATTGAAAAGTCAGTGAATTGTTGATATTTCTAGTTTTTATGTTTGAA
>JAOEHY010047202.1:0-40416 GCA_025447955.1 Psilopsiagon aurifrons
GAGCCTTCTCTTCTCCAGGCTGAACCAGCCCAGCTCTCAGCCTGGCTCCAGAGCAGAGCTGCTCCAGCCCTCAGAGCTCCTCTGGACTTGCTCCACCAGCTCCATGTCCCTCTTGTGCTGTCGCCCCAGAGCTGGATCAGGGCTGCAGGGGGGGGGGGTCTCACCAGAGCAGAGCAGAGGGGGAGAACACCCTCCCTTGACCTGCTGCTCATGCCCCTTTTGATGCAATCCAGCACGTGGTATCCAGAGACTACAGATACAACACTCAGAGAAACTGTAGCCTCAGCCCCCCTCCAGGGAATCCCCCACGGACTCAAATGCTCTTACAAACTACACCAAAAGCAAGACATTTACGCCAAGCCCATCATTTCTGCATCAGTGTGGTAGCAGCCACTGGGACACCCTCCCATGGTGTGCATTAGGTGACAGCAGCTCTCAAGGGTCACCACTTGGACCAAGCTCTGCAGATTTGGGAGCTAAGTGCTGCAAAGGTGTCTGATTTCAGTAAAACTCAGTCAAGATTTGTCTGCACAAGTTTCAGCTTCAACACTGATGTTTTATCTCAGCATCATCTTAGCATTGCCATACCCTTGCATTAAGTCAAGTAATATTTGTGCGTATGCACTTACAGCTTATGTGGCAATCCTACAAGACATTAATGTAGTAACTTCATAGATGAGCTAGTAAGTGTGCTACAGTTATAAATGACAGGGGACAGTAAATCACAACATGACACTTGGAATATCCTTTAGGGTCTTTTGTTTGTACTGCAAGATCCAGAGCTTTTAGTTTGTTTTGGTTTTTAAATAAACACCATGTAACCCAAGGCAACACCAGTAAAAGAAAAAGGAGAAAGGTCTGGCCAAATCTTCCATGTGAAAACAGACTTTTCTATATAGTTTAGTCTAAAAGAAATAAGTCAATCTACCTTCCCGAATGGGCCAGACATAAAACCTCTTTGCGGCTTCAGACATATCCAGTAACATTCTGAGTTAGCTTTAACCATTAGGTAATGCAAGACTCAAAACCTATTACCTCTTTCATAAACCCCAATTTCATAAACCTTCAACTGAATAGTGCATTCACGTATTTCATGGATGCAGAACCCAAGATATAAAAGTTTAATACATTCTTGTATTTAACAACTGGATCAGAACATGTGTCTTCTCCTTAGGAGGCGAGGAGGTGGACGCTCAGACTGAACACAAAACTGAACAGCTATTTTAGTCCATTTCTTACTTTTCTCCTCAAAGCTCATTTGGATCATGAGTGCAATGAGGCACATTAACTTTTACAGAAGTTGTTCAGCTCCTTTTGGGGATTCACCAGTGTTTAAAACCACATTAATTTTTCTGAACTTCAAATGAGACACCAGAGAGTCTGTGACTGCAGGCGAAGGGAGATACCCCTTTGTTCATCAGGTTTACATTTGCACTTCTGGTCTCTACAAAGCAGGCAGCTCACCCTCAGAAGACCTTGCTGGCTCCTGGGGGGTTTCCCTTGCAGCACTTTGCCCCATAGAGCAATGACCAGGGCTCCTTACAGGCACAGAAAGTTCTCCTGTTACCTTCCAGATCTTCTGGTGCAAACCTTTACTTTCACAGAGCCTGGCACTCAGTTTAAATGAGATGTGTGACAATGTGAAATAAAAAATACATATTTGGTGCCAAAGACATTATGCCACTGAAAAGCAGCTGAATCTTTTCCTTTACTACTTGTCAGTCAGTCTGTATCTCATGGTCTGAAGCTGCAAGGGCTGCTGCTAAGTCTATAGCTGCAGTGACAGGAAACCTGGGGTGTTACTCAGCACTGAGCTACATGACTGATAGCTGAGAGCAATGATGGGCACCATACGCAGCTCTAAAAACTGCCACAGTCATTAATCCTTGCTTCACTCCCCTCTCCTGGCTAGATCCACAAACCCATCGGGCTAAGCATGAGACTACTCAGCCCCTTTTACTCCCTACACTTCCCCAGGTGGGCAGCAAGAGGCTGGGACCATCCAGCAGTAGGGAAGAGGTGGTGGGATCAGGGGAAAAAGTTCTGGTAGCAAAACAATGTGGGGCAAGGATGGGCTTGCCTTGGTAGTACAATGAAAGATGCACTGTATATTACTGTAATGAGATTTTGTTGACAGATTAGTTTGGTGCTGCTGAACCTCAGGCACTCTCTACCTCTGTCTCCCATCTCTTTTCTTGAATACCTTCTCCAACCAACCTCCCTTTCCTTTCCAACCCATCCCTTCATTCCCCCCAACCTCCTTTGGGGGGTGCAGGGAGGATGGGACAGAGGTGCAGGAAGAAGTCAGTCTGCCTCGTGTTCCTTTCTTAGCAGGAATGTCGTCAGAGGACGGTCTGGGTGCAGGAACATGCGGATGTAGCAGCACTGAGCAGCAGTGATCAGTCATGCACAGGGCACACTGTAACAGAAAAGTCACCCAGGTCCTCTTCAGCTCCAGCACTAGGGCAGATAAAGGGAAGAGCTGTTCCTCTTTGGGAACTGCTGAATCAGACCAGCCACTACACCACCCAGCAGGAAGAACATACACCATGGCAAGGGTCAGGTCCTGCTGTGATTTGTATCAGTATTAACTACAGCCGTGTAATGGCAAACAAATGGCAGTATTTTGAATTTATGGTGGTGGACCTTAGGTCAGGATGAGACTCACAAGTCTGAAAAGGGTAGAAAGTGAAAAATATGCACAGAGCAGTAGATGACAGCAGAATGGAATGTTTCATAAACAAGAAGAGATGATGAGGAAAACTACAGCAGCAACTTTGGAAATACGCAATTGGAAATGGTTAAATTAAACTACATTTTAGTGCACTTTCTGGTCTGCTTGAGTATCATGAATATTATAATCAGGAGATTGTTAATCTTAGCAGAACAGAAATACACAGTCCTCAAAAATGATTGTATCAGCGTGGAAATCCCACTAACGGGGCATTTCAAAGCTCTCCAGACAGATCCTTAACTGTGGCAGCACTCCCTCCTTCAAGATTATATTTTGTTGTTTAAGACTTTTAAAATATCCCCGCTAATAATTAACAAAGGTTTGTATCTGAGAACTCAATCTCATCTGCCTGTTAGGTAGGAGGAGATCAAACTGCTCACAGTGACAGTCCCAGGGGACAATGGTGGCAGCTCCGGCACTTCACAGTGGCTCATCAAGCTAATTCATAGTGTCACAGGCAGCAGGAACCCACAGGTGCTAAATACAGCTTCCACAGGGAGCCTGTCCTCCTGGACAGCCTTGCCAAGGGAGGGAGTTTACAAACCCAGTGTTCAGAATGACTGCTCTTTAGCTAAAGTAATAACCAGCCCGCTCACTGATCAGGATGGCGAAGAGCAAAGGTACCATGAAGCTCCCTGTTTGTCTTACGCTAGAGAACTTACTGCTGTGCCAGAGGTGGATTTCTTACTGTTGCTGTGGAAAGTAGCAGATATGGGAAGATCTTCAGAATTTTATCCATAAGCACTGATGATCACACCACTACTGAGGAAGAATACAGCAAGAGAGGAGAAGAAAGCCAACCCCTCAAAGCAGACACTCTCCAAGCCACACATGGCAGCTCAGTTTTCCTTTCCACAGGCGCTCAGAGTTGAACTGCCCATGCTGCAGTTGCACACTTCTGCCAAATTTCTGCTGCAAATTTCCCTCAATTTTTACTCTACCAAAATCATATTCACCTCAGTTGGAGTTTTATTGGCATTGGAAGTGAATGAAAAACCTGAGCAAGGACTTTGGAATGTGGTTGAGATATTATATGTCTTTGCATGTGTGTTTATTCATTCTTAAACGTTATTATTTATACCCTCTGGAAGCAAGAGAGAGAGAGAGAAAAAAAAAAAGAGGGGATGTACTATAGGTTACTTTAACAAAACAACGATGATTTGCATTGCTGCTGACAACTGTCTTCACTCTCCAGCACTGAGAAGCGCCAGATGGTGAATTTGGAACAGTTAGCAGCAGAAAATGCGGCCATTCCAGGTTCAGGGAGTCTCTGAAAGGAGGATTTGGAAATTGGAACTGCACATAAGGATACAATCCAGAAGCAGATCTCACTTTTATTGAAGAGGTGGCTGCAGGTAGCGTGCAGTGCATTAGAAGTGCTTCAAGGTCTTTGTTCTATTATTTGTCTCCATTCAGCTTCTGAGCAGAAGGAGGAAAAATCTTTTCTGAATGAATATACATTGAAGGTTTTGAAGAAGACACCGACAACAGAGAAATCAGCTTAAAAACAGGAATGTGTGTCGCTGCAAGCTGGAACCTGGAGGAGAGTTCAGATTCAGTGTTTTGGGGAAGCATTCACTGAGTGTATTGGTTACAGGCTCTGCCAAAATAAGCATTTTCCACGGACTGATGCTACCTGGTGGAATTCCACACCTCCACACTTTAATGGGCAGGAGTGGTCACACATCTAGCCAGCTGGGACAGCTGTGTCAGAGAGGCAACAGATGAGTCTGGCCTGAGGGTCATATCCTTGTTTCTTTCTCTTAACAGATCCAGCAGTCATAGAAGACAAAAGCAATGGAAATCATGTCCCCCAGCTTTGGGTATCGAGGTAGTTATCCAGGAGCTCTCTATTTTCCCTAACACTGAGAGGAAGACATGAACTGAGTGAGTCCCTCCTTGCGAAGATACATGTCTAAGACACACTGGGTAAATCCCACCTTTTAGGCTCCATGTTTTTCTTGACAACACTGAGTGCCTGCACACCTCGCTTGTAGGTGAGACTGAAGTGCCTAAACAGACACATCATATTATCATGGGAACTCTGGGGTGTCCCACCTGGCCTCTTACACAAGTTTCCTGTAGATCATCTGTTTCTCTTCTGCCTTTTCAAGAAGGATTTTCATTGTATTTGTCAGTGCTGTCCAAATGCCCCGAGTACATCTGGGCACATCTACAGTGGTGCCAGGCATGGGAACTGCTCCCCTAGTGGGGGATGATCCCATGAAAGCAGATGCAGATACAATATGCCAGTCTAGAAAATACTGTCCTTTTTTCAAGTTCTGGAGAACTGAAAGGAATTATGGCATAGGGTTTCTTTATCCTATAGTGGGGGAGCAATTGCCAGGTAAAACAAAATCGATTTTGTGTTATCCAAAAAATTTTTGTTAGAAGAAAGAGAGTAAGACATAACATAGCAGAGCAAAGGTCCACTGAATGCACCATGTCTTCTCCAACTGAGGCAGTCAAATGGATGCTTAAAGAAGAGAAAGAATAAGACAGGCATATGTCAAACTCCCTATAAGTGATCTCCCACTCTCCAACTATTTTCAGTTTGGGAGCTCTTGATTAAGATGTGGTGCCTGTGTGTTTAATAATCCTCACTGGGTTGCTCTTCCAAGACCGTGCTCAGCCTGCCCTTGAACTCCAACTGACTTTTACCAGAAGCAGAAGCAAAAAAAGGCAAACAAACCTCCTGCCTTCCCCAACCACCTCGTACAGAAATGCATCCAAAACCAGAGGAAGTCCTCCAAGACCACGCCACCATTGCTGGCTTAGTGAAACATAAATAGAGCGACAGAGCAGAAGCAATTTCAATGTATTTTCTGCTAAAAATGGCATTGGGACAGGTTACAGGTAAGACTCATAAACACCCGCTGATTCTGAGGTGATCCCATGTAAACAGAAGCAGAAGGCGTAAGATTATGCTGGTCTGGAAAATCCTGGCCTCTTTTCAAGATCTGAATAACTATAAGGAATTATGACAAGGGGGGGGTTATGCACATTAAGCAATGAAAAGTCATTATTACACTAACGATACGGAAAATCAGATTCCTCAAACGTCCTGTACACTTCCTGGCTAATCCTTCAGTGGAAAAACACACCTTCAAAGGATTTTTCTATTATTTTAATATCAGCTTCCGCAGGAGGTTGATCCCAAATTTAAAATGCTTTCTTTCAAGCTTCATCCATGACTATAAACGTTGTAACTGTATTTATACCTCCTTCCTGTTTCAGAGGTAGATCTCTTAAATAGACACTTGAAAAAATGGGGAAAAACATCTTCTGTAGAATAAAAACTTGGAAAAACAGCAATGTAAATGCTGAGATAGGCAACAATTCTGATGTGGAAATTCCACATAGCAAATCTATTTGAATGAAGGAAGGAGAACATCTCTGTGGCAATAACGCAAAACATATTATGGAATCTTAGCATCATAGAATCCCAGCTCGGTTTGGATTGGAAGGGACCTTAAAGCTCATCCAGCTCCAACCCCCTGCCATGGGCACAGACACCTTCCACCAGACCAGGTTGCTCCAAGCCCCATCCAACCTGGCCTTGAACACTGCCAGGGATGGGGCAGCCACAGCTTCCATGGGCACCCTGTGCCAGCGCCTCAGCACCCTCATAGGGAAGAATTTCCTAAGATCTCATCTCAGTCTCCCCTCTGGCAGGTTAAATCCATTCCCCTTGTCCTGTTCCTACAGCCCGTTGTCCAAAGCCCCTCTCCACGTTTCCTGCAGCCCCTTTAGGCACTGGAGCTAAAGTCTCTAAAGTCTCCCCTTCAGGAGCCTCCTCTTTTCCAGGCTGACCCAGCCCGGCTCCAGAGCAGAGCTGCTTCAGCCCTCGCAGCATCTCCGTGGCCTCCTCTGGACCTACCCCAACAGCTCCACGTCACTCTTATGCTGGGGGCACCACCTGCATAGTAGTCAGGGTTTTAAACTCCTTTGAGGTGTGAGGGCTTAGCTTTTAGGTTCATTTTACCCAAATCAGTGAGGTAAACCCATCAGAGTCTGTGAAGTGAAGCTAGAAGTCTGTCCTGGGATAGACAGGTATTGCTGTAGGTGCAGATACATACAGATCACAGGGTTTTAAGGACATGGTCTTGAGCATGGCTGGGGTGGCTCAAGGGGAATTGTACAAGGTTTTGCCAATGAAGTTGTCTTTAAGCACTGCAACACCAGCAGTTTTTGTGCAGTCTGTTGTTTCAGTTTCTCCCACCTCTCCATTGGTAACAGAGGCTATTTCATGGCTTGGGTTGGAGGCAAACAAAGCAAATTCCACTTTTTCTTCCCAAGGAAAGAAATGCAGCGAGGGAGTCCTTTACAAAACTCCATTTGCTACCATCCATGTCTTTGCTATTGAAATTAGTGCTTGAGAGAGAGATATGAAGAAAGCAAGCTGTGTTCTCATTTAAGTCTCATAAAGAGATTAATTTTCACAAACTTAATGAAGCCTGTTTTCATTTGCACCTTTCTGTATTAGTGAAAGCTGTTGCATGAGCAATCTGACTTCAGACTAGAAGTCTACAAGTAGATTGTTTTATGTTTTATGAAAGCAGCCTGTGATTTTTGTTCTAAAATAAGAGTCTCTTCGTAGCCAGGCTTGCACTGAGATACACTGGAAAATATAAATGACAAAAAATGTTCTAATTATGATGTGACTATACATACAGGAGGTCCTAAAAGCTGCCTGAAGAACTCTTGGGTCATTTGGGAGGGATACATATAGGTATGAGGAAAGAAAAGAGTAGGAAAGCAGAATGGGAGAATGCCATCTTTTCCATGAGTTTTTAGGCTTGATCTCTGTTGGCTTTCCTGAAACGAGCCTGAAAAGAGGAGAGATCTTTGTTCCGCTCTAAAGGCTTTAAAAGGAAATGCAATGGGACTATTAGAAATGGTCTGAAAGCTAGAGAGGGTCTCAGCCCTTGTCTCCAGAGCAGCTTGACATGCCCTATCATATTAGCTTGAACAAAGCGCATGTCTGCATGGCAGCTGGTGGCCTCAACTTATCCCCTGGAATACAGGATTTAGTCTGTAGGGAAGCCAGGCTGTTGGCCGCCTGCAAATGGAATGCCACTTACTCCACCTGTGCTCCGAGCCAGGGAGACTCTGACCTCTGAAGAGGACAATGTGATAGGCACAGCACAGGGCTGGTGGAAGCACATCTTTTTCACATCTAACCAGATTTAGCTGAGTAAGCAAAGTGCTATGCAGAAGCATCACACCCTACAGTAAAGCATCTCTCTTACTGCTTTTACACTCAAATGTGGCTGGTTTGTCCTTGTTTTGGAGAGTGTGATCTGGGGAAAAATTCTGTGGGCGGTGTGAGAAGAAATAGTGTCATCCACTTTGTCAGTAATGACTGTCACTTTTTATGGGAATTCAGACTTTTGGGAAGTGGCAGATTTCTTTTGCATCCCTTTGTGTGCAGATTAATGCTAGAGACTCTAATCTTTAGAAAACATCCTTCCATTTTTGTTGTCTCAAAATGCGTTGCTTGAGATCTGACAGGGTGTGCAGCTCAGTCTGTATGGTCCTCCTTCCTTCAGCGGAAATCAAAACAGAGTTCACAGCCAGAGGGTATTGTGAAGAGATGAAGAGATACTGGGACAGAAATAGCATCTTGTAGAATCCTTCAAGTGCTCATCAATAGGACACAAAGTCCGGGTTTCTTCCAAGACTTAATCTCTTGGACTTTAGTTTTGGTTTGTAGTCTTCTCTCTTGCTCACCTTCTGTGCACTGGAGAATATCTTCAGGGCTGTGAGGAAGACATCCTCCTGATGCAGTGGTGCAAAGGCCACATGAGTGCTTACAGTTAGTTTGATCTGAAGGGGCTTTGCTGTCTCTGGGTGACCTGGACACGCTCTGCAGCTTTGGAGTGGAGAGGGGCCCTTTGCTTAAAGGATATCTCAGCTTTGGCATCAGAGCTGTGCTGCCTCATAGCCACAGGGGCTGTGGAACAGATTTTCTCTTCACGTTTGTTTTTGGCGTAGTGGCTGCAAATGTGCTTCTGTGGGAAGGACTCCAGTTGAAGGAGTTCATGGAGGACTATCTTCTGTGGGATAGACCCCATGTTGGAGCAGAGAAAGAGTGTGAGGAAGAAGGGCTGGTAGATGCAACATATGATGAACAACCCCCATTCTCTACCCCCTTGCATCACTCAAGGAGAGGAGGTAGAGAAATCAGGAGTGAATTTGAGCTTAAGTAAAAAGGGTGAGGTGGAGGGAAGGTGTTTAAGATCTGGTTTTATTTCTTATTACCCTGCTCTGATTTTGATTGCCAGTAACTTGAATTAATTTCCTCAAGTTGAGTCTGGTTTGATCATGATGGTAACGGGTGAGTGATCTCTCCCTGTCGTTAACCCATGGGCCTTTCATTGTATCTTCTCTCCTCCGTGCAGCTGAGGAGCAGGGGTGATAGAGTGGCTTGGTGGGCACCTGGTGTCGAGCCAGGGTCAGCACCAGACCAAGTTACAAAAGAGAAGCATTAGCTGAGTAGTCAGTCCCACAAAATATAGTTAGCTCTGATGCTGATTTTGAGTAGTGGGACATAAATCTTTCTGTGGCTGGCTTTATGCAGATGTCTATTTGTGTAACCCCCCAAAGCAGCTTTAGCTTTGGTCTCAAGTTATTGAAGGCTTTCTTATTTACAGGGTGAAAGATTGAGAAAAAGCCTCCGTGAAGAAGGTTTGGATAGTAACCACAGTAGGGTGGCTGTGCAGCAGCAGACTCTGGGCTATGAATCAGCCACCCCAGAGCTCAAAAACGTGGAGATCCGAAGATCTCCTCAGGAGCCTGCTCTTCAGGGTTGATTGTGTTCACTGGCTTCACAAATAGTGGTGAATGATTTCTTCCTCATGCCCTAGCAGTTTTCATAGCTCAGGAATAACTATGGTGTAGCATTTTTCTCTACAGCATTTACTTCCATTTGATTTTCCATACTTCTTAACTGGCATGTTCCTAGCAGAGTCTTAGTTTTCCCATGAAAATGGAAGCATTGCTGATCTGCTGTTGCTGAAATGTGTTTTGGTCTTGGACTGCTTGACAGCGTAAGGTCAGATATACTACCCTTTTTTAACTTTACTTAATGAAACAGTGACATGAATAAAAAACAGGACAGAGGTTATTAATAAAATAAAATAAAATTAAACTTTAATTTAAAGGTTTTACTGGCTTAATACTTTATGCATACCTTTGTTATTGTAAGTTTTTAATGGAACTCTTACTAATAAATGCTTTGTTTCTATTCCTCAGGAATAATTGTTATCAACTTTCACAACTTTTATAATATTAATGAATAAGCAAGGAGGTGGCTGGTCTCTTCTCCCAAGTAACCAGTGAGAGGACAAGAGGAAATGGCCTAAAGCTGTGCCGGGGGAGGTTTAGACTGGAGATTAGGAACAATTCCTTCCCCAAAGAAACATTGGAATAGGCATTTGAACAGGCTGCCCAGGGCAGTGATGGAGTAACAGTCCCTGCAAGTGTTCACACACCGTGTAGACAAGGCCCTCAGTGACGTGGGGTAGTGGTGGCCTTGGCAGTGCTGGGGAATGCTTGGACTTGGTGATCTTAAAGGGCTTTTCCAACCTGGCTGATTCTATGATTCTAAGATAGCAGATGTTGGAAAAAATAAAAAGGAGTTTAAATCTGTCACTGTCATTTCTTCTTACCCCTTTGGTGGCACCTGCTATTTGGAAAACAAGGCAACTGTGTTAGGAAACATAAAATCAATGTAAGTAGAGAAAGTGCAAACTCAGCAGCACTGGGTTCTGCATGAGCAGCCAGATGTGCCCTGCCTTGCTGAGGGGGATACCTGGGAATTTGTGTTCCTCTGCAGTTCAGTTCTGCTCCTTGTATCCACTGAGAGTAATGATTTACTCCAGGATTGGCCTGAGTAGTTTCCTATACCAGAGCCTGCTGCTGTGCAGTTTCCTGTGGGGATATCTATACAGGAAAGATTATGGTGTGCAGGGGTCATGCTGCCATGCCAGACTGCCAAGGATATGTTTTCAGTGTTTATTCCCTGGAGTAAGAATGCTGTTGTGAAGAGCCACACAGACCTACAATAAGCAGGTACGTGTATAGCGGTATACGTAAGCACACAAATCTCTGAGATTTTGTTAGTTTTATTGCTCTTTTGAGTTCTTCATGGCAATATGTCACTGAAAATGCTCTGTGATTGTGTAGTTGAGTATCCAGAGCTCTGGAGCACTGGTAGGCGAGCTGGGCTACTGAAGCAAAACAGCCCACATTTGACTGGTCAGGCCGACTTAGTAGTTTGTGGTAGGCGTAGAATTCATTGGAGGCATGACTCTGCTGAAGTTATGTTGATGTAATGCCTCAGCACAGTATGTAACAGCATTAGGAGTCTGCGAGAGGAGTGCATGCAGCGTTCAGAGAAGGTAGATGCGCAGGGTGGGGATTTTCGTTGTCTGGTCAGAAAAGAGAAAAAATGCCACATTTTCCCAGGTCTTCTGTGGTGACAATCTTGATTTAAATGTTCTGCCTGTCAAGGGAAGAAGAAACTTTGAATGTCTTCAAGCATCCCATGGTTTTAAACACTTCCTCAGGAGGGACTGTGTTGTGACCCTTGTCTGTGAAACCTTCACGGGTCATTTCCCTTTCCCAAGGTTATTAAAAAAGAAATGTTGCTTGACTTCTCTTTCAGGCCGTCCACGGGAGCAGACTATGTGCCCCACGGGACTGGTGTTTTACACTCATTCACAGGTGGATAGGTATAGAGTGAAGTCAGTATTGTACTGACCTTATGTTTCCTTATTATAGGGAAAACTCATGTCACATCACATTTTCTTTTGTGTTTTCCTGCCTTTTTGACTAATGACAGGCAGTTGGGTTGCAGTAATGAGCATCCCTTAGGCCTAATATGTGCTTCCAGGTGATTAGGTGGTGCAGTGACAGACTGAGGTCCTGGATGCAGATGGCCAGCTTTGGGGGCTGTCACAGTTCTGATGTGAACTGAGGTGGGGGGTTGTCTCTCTTCATAATGAATTGCAAATTGTCTGAGCTGTTGCAGGGGATAGATCTGAACTGTGCTGCCTCATTTAGTGATGTACCTTTCCTGTAAATTGCACAGCAGACACATTTCACAATTATTATCTTTTGGGCAGGGAGATCGTCATGTTCTTCAGTTACTTTGGTAACATTTCCTGAGGGGAGATAGTGGTGAAATAGAGGTCCTGGCACCGCACCACTGCTGGGTCTGTTCTCGGTGTGACGCTGGTTCCTGCTTGTGACTGAGACAAATCTCTTACTAGTTCTGTCATCATTTCCATACCTGGTGTAAAATGGGGACCACACCAGTGCTACCACACAAGGCTGTAATGAAGCTGAAGAAGTGCAGATGTTTAGGGGGTGAGAAAAAGATTTTCACTTCCTCTTGCTAGAAGCATATTTATCTGTAATGATAAATCATTAAGAGAGAGAATTTGGTTGGTTTGGAGGTTACACATCTGTGTGACAACCACTGTATTCCAAGACCCGGAAGACCAGGTCTCAGTGGCAGAAATTAGATGAAAACAAGGAGCACAAAGCCTTTGGAAGGCCTGTAGTACATCCTAAATAACAGTGTTTTCCTCATATCCCAAAGAACAGTCACAGAAGTGAATTCAGTCAATTAGGATTTTTACGAAGGCTGTTCTGCTTGACTCTGCTAGCTGTAGGCTGTAGCACATCCTGAGGAGTATTAGTCCTCTGGGTCTGTCTTCGAGCCCCCTTAAGTCAAACTGTGGTCCCTGTATTGTTGCTGGGTGTCATCTTTAAACAGTCTCTAATGCCACAAATTTCTTTCTACTCTAGAAACAAATGTAGTCCTCTTAGTCTTCTTCAATTTTACTGTAAGGATGGATCTCAAGATTTCTGTCAATGATCACATTTGTCCATCGTACCCTTCTAAAAGAGTGAAGATGATCTACTTCAAGCACTTGGTTCTGATGTTGGAATATTTAGTTCATTCACCTTCTGAAAGTCAGTGGCTCTAAAAAAAATTAAGGATTTATATTTCACTTACACAGTGCTTCATCAAAAGCATAATGGGACAGAAAAGAAGGGGAGGAAACATTATGTGACATTCAGGTTGAGTCACAGGACTTCCATTACAATACAGATCTTAGTGTTCAGTCAGTTGCTAAATAATCCCCTCCCTCAGTCTGCTGTTGAAGTAGCATGGTTAATTTAAATAGTTTCTTAGTAAGTAAATATTAATAAGAAAATAAATATTTAATGAAAAGTACTGGTTAGATATATATTGAAATAAATTATACTGCTTTCAAACAAAGTAGTAGAAAACTCATCCAGTACCTCTGGAAGCAGCCATAGGCTGTTCAGAAATTGAGCAGCATTATTTATATGCTGCCAGCAGTGATTTAAGAACTCCACCAAGGAATGTAAAAGGCAATAATTTGTATTCCTGCTCTGAAAGATTCCCAGTTGAAGTATGAGTTCACAATAATTGTCACATTTCTTTGCAGTCGCTGGAAAGCTGGGCAACTTTGAGCCAACATGAGCCTGAACAGCCAATGTCCTCAGTAATGTTCCCTGTTGATTTGCAGTGTTGAAATGAAAAAGCTTAAATTGCCTTCCTGCTTTTCCTGCTCTGCAGGAAAAAAGACTCTGACATCCAAAATTGTTAACTCTCTGAAATTACCTTTCCAATTCGAAAGCAATAACGTAATGCCTCAACCTGTGATAAAGTAGAGCATTGAACTGCACTTTCAGTTTTGAATATTGCATTTCCATAGCTAATATATGTCTTCCATAAAGTTGACACAGGGAAAAAAAAGTGTTAAAAAGGATTTAGCATCAAAGCAGGGGATAGTGCAAAGCTGACTTCTATGTTACCTGTTATCCTATCTCTCTAGATAACTTCTTGGGCATAGGGACAGATCAATGCACCCTGCCAACAAGTTTACTTGCCTCTGCCTCTCCACATGCTGAGGCATGTTTTTTCTGGGTCAATTCTGAATGCAAGTGTAACACTTCTTTCAAGTACTATATTTATTGCAAGCTTCTGTTTATTCCTGGCATCCTTCCTTTGTGTTGGGTTCCTGTCACTGCCTGGCTTCGTGAACTTCAGTTGCCTCATTTCCTTGGCTACTTTCACACTATGTGATGATGTTCTTGTGTCCTGTTCCTGTTCCTCTCCTTCCCCATCCCTCTCCTCTTATAAAGAGTCAAAGGGACGGTTAGTAGCTGAGAACAAAAGATGACCTTCTGAGCCATATATATTGTCGTAAGGGTTATTTAAAGATTGGCAGGTGGGACTTCAGTTTTTGTACCAATAGCATTTTTTTCCTTTCTGTACTTTTATAACAACCTCTAGACTTGGAATCACTCATGATAGCTTCCCCTCTAAGGGTGACCACCTGAGAAGCTATGTTTCATTTTCGCCACACACACAGGCATACATTTCACTGTGTAGCAGATAGAGTTATCCATCTGGAACAGTTTTTGCATCACGTTTGTTAAGCCTAGGTGGAAGGCTGCCCTTTGCTGACCACTTGCTGCCCTGCTTTCAGGACTCCCAGTGCATCTAACAGCATCCTCAACAGCCCCAGTGAGTTTCTCTCTGCCCCCTGCCTGGGTCCCCCAGTGTGCCCTGAGCTATACCACACGTGCTCCTGCCTTACTGGCTATTTTCCTGTGTGTGCTCTGGACCTATGTATTGAGTCACCTCATAGAGTCATAGAATCATAGAACAGTTTGGGTTGGAAAGGACCTTAAGATCATCCAGTTCCAACCCCCCTGCCATGGACAGGGACACCTCACACTAAACCATATCACCCAAGACTCCATAAAACCTGGCCTGTGGGCCTATCTGCTGCTGCTGCTGCACTCCATGGCTCATCCCTGGCCACACTGGAGCTGCCAATAGAGCCAGATTCCCACCTGTGGCTCTGCCCATCTTGGGGGTGGTTCTGGGGTCAGCCCAGCTCATCACCAGTCATAATCAATTCTTTTTCCCTTGAATGTGTTTCAGACATTTTCATAGCAGAAGTTTATGCTTTGCCCATCTGTGTAGCAATTTCATGCTAAATTATCACTTCGTTATCTCTGTTGAGGGCTTTGTATCCCGGTGTGATTAGGCTGGAATAAGAATTGGGCTTGGAGAAGCAGTTTATAATTTAAAAAATAACCCAGAGCTGCAGTTCGTGGGGGTAGGCCTGCAAGGGCAGGAAGGATGAAGGCTTAGATGCACAGGCTGCAGCAGGGAGAGGACCAGCCCCCTGAGGCACAAGGTATCTTGCGTGGCTGCTGAGAAATACATGGCTTGAAGCTTCAACAGCCCTAGGAAATTATCTGTGTCAAGACTTCTCCCATTTGCAGGCAGTGGCACTGTGGGTGTTAAGTCAAATCTGTTTCAGTGCCTCAGTTACCATGTCTGGTAAATCAGCCTCTGTCAGTCGGCTCCTCAGCAGGCTGACGTGGTCAGAACTCAATCTGTGCTCTTTCATACTAGCTAAAGATGAGTACCTTTTCTCCCAACAGCTGGCTAGCAAACCTTGGCTTTAAGCTGAAAGGACAGAAATGGTATAAGTCCTTTTGCCTGTTTCTCTTACTGTAGGGACTGGTTTCTGCATGCCCAGTTCATATCCTTACTTGGTCCACCTCTGCCCCTCCTGCCAGCACTGTGATTGAGTTGGTGATACAAAACTGAGTGCTCTAATATGATGCAAAATTGGAAGAGAGAGATGTACCTTGATGTGCCTTTTAGCAATGCTTACTGATGGTATTTGTCTGAAGAAAGACATAGAGATTATGCAGGGGAAAAGGTGGGTTTGATGAAAATACCTTTAAAGAAACTGTTTTTTCTTAGTCTGATTCAAAGCAGGAGTGGACTTTCCCATCAAGCTTCAGGATTGCTTAGCCTCTTCAGATTCTGATGCGTCTTGGCCACATACATTTTACTTGCCCCCTTGATGGGCTTTTAGAAAACTCTTTGGAAAGCAGCCATGTGATGCTTGTGTTAGCTCATCTTTTCCTTGTATATTCATAAAAATCTTAGTGAAATGAGCCTCTTGAGCTCGTAAATACCAGGAAGGTAATAAAGAACCCCTAGCTATTTGCAGTCACTGTTATGCAGTAGGATGCACTTGACACTGTGTCAGAGCATAGGTGGAGTTATTTCCATGGGAGTCTCTTATGCATTAGATGCCTCAAAGTCTCTGTGCATTCCTGCCAGAGAATCTGTAATGGTATAGCTTGGGGTTTACATAAAAGATCAGTGAATTCAACATAATCTTTAATACCACTCACACAAACAGGTAAATTCATGTTACAGTTAAATACCTGAAGAAACATTGGTACACTTCTGTAGGATTGATTTGTTCAGTATTTAAAATCAGATTTATGAAAGAAATGCGGATAAAGAGATGTGATCAATATGATAAAATGATACTAATAGAGTATTTAATCTCTCTCCTGTGTTTCCAACAAATCAGCGGTACATAACTGTGCAGTGGCAGTTGCCATTTCAAACTGTGGTTTCACCTACTGTCCTGAACTGTGTGTTAGAGCAGTTTTTGCATGCTATCAATAAAGCTTCAATATTGGCATCAGTAAAGCCATCAGTAAAACCTGAGGCTCTGCAGAGAGGCAGGTGTTTAATGCATAACTTCCAGTAGAAATCTGATGTCCTGACGTGCAGTTAAAGATTAGATGATTGCAATTGGCAGGGTTGTCTTTACAAACAGGTATAGAAGTAGGGTTTTGACAGTAGGTTTAACTTGAGGCCATTATATGTTCTTTTGTTGTAACTGATGGTGAAGAACTGCCATGCGGTGGTTAGGTAAAAGAAGAATTATTTGATACGTGTATTCTGAGAAAGTCTGCTCGAAAATCTCAAAACCTGCCTATCCTGTCAGGCAGTGCAGCAGACTCAAGAAATGATCAGGCAAAGGCAATGTTCTGGCATCTCCCTCATAAGCAAGGTTTTCAGAATTATCCTTACAAAGTGCTTGGAGAAATGTGCAATAGGAAGAGCACACATTAATCCATAGGCTGCTTCAAATCCAAAGACTTCCAGCGCTAATTTTAAGCCTCAAGGGAGAATGCCAGGGAATAATAACAGTATAGCAGAAAAACAACCATTTAGAAATATTTTTTTGTTTTAGAGGAAAACAGAAGGTTATATACCTGAAAAATTGTAGGACAGTTACACTCTTATGTATCCCAATAGTGAATTTACATGGTGCTGTGGATCCCATTCGGAATTCCCTTTTTCATGCCAGAAGAATGCCTGTTTACAAAAGGAGGGTAGAGAGTGAATAATAAGAGGCTGCAGTGAAGGTCTAGGACCAGATTTTCTATTTTTCATATACAAGAAGGTTATTAGTAAAAACTTAGCTTTTTCTTGGCTTTCTTATTTTCTATCACTTTATCCTATTTTGTTTTTCTTTCCATAGGCTCTTCAAACTGATTTTTTTCCATCTTTCTTTCAGTGATGCTTTCCTTCACCTCTAGCAGTGGCTTCATGCTGGTTACCCGTTCACATCTAATTCCACTGATGCTAGAGGCAATCATACATGCTGCTACAGTGTATGGAGAAAATAAAAGTTAATGGCCATTGTTGTGGTTCATTATTAACAGGTTTTAACCTGTAGTCAAATGGTACAGTTAAACTCAACCTCCTTTTTTCTCCCTTAGATACTGGTTCAGGTAGGAATGTGTGGCAACTGTTTATTTTGGGATCACGGGAGCATCTTCCAATGCTGTGACCCACTTTACTTCCTCTTGTGTATCTTCTAATGAGATGTGATGGCATCAACCTTTCAAGAAATAAGCTGAACTTGCCCTTTCTTAAAATACCTGCTGGAAGGGTCATACTTTCTATGTAAATTATCATGGCCAACAAGCTGTAGTCTCCTGATTAAATCTTTGTTATGAGTTGAATACCTGGGAGTAAAGAAACAGAGGTGGGCATGATAGCACGTGGTGGGCTGCATTTTTGTTTCACCCTTCTCTGAAGGTATGTGGACTCTCTTGGCTGAGGATAGGTGCAAAACATCCTGTGTGACTTTGTCATGAGCAGATCAGAAAATGCAGAAAGCATGTTTTCATGTGAGCAGGGCGATCTGCAAGCACAAACCTGGGAGACTTTATTCAGTACTTGGTTTTTTACAGCTTCCCTGCCTGACACTAGAGTAGCGACTCAGCCTCTTCTTTGTAAAACATGGACCCATTGTTTTCTCTTACTGATTCTCTCTTGTTGTAATTCCTGGTTTATTTGCCTCCCCATGGTCTCATGAGGATTACTACAGCAATAACTACGAAGGATCTAGAGATTAGTGACTGGAATTGGCAGAAAATTTGAGGAGCAGGCTGTGGTCTAGGGCACCTATGGGCATCTAGACCCCTTTCCTCAGAATCAGTGGGTTTGGCTTCCTCAGAAATTGGGTGCTTTTAATTTGATCTTCAGTATTCTGCAGTTGATAAGTCACATTTGTCAAGTGAGGATAAAGAGACTCAAGTATATTTAGTGGTATTACAGCTGGTATTACAGTCTGGAAAGAGCACTGCTTTGTTGTGAAAGAGATACAGCCACCAGAGTGTGTAATGGCATTTCAGCTCTGTGTGTTGGACGTAACTCAATTTTTGGATACTTGGATTCCTGCTTTTTACAGTTTTGGTACATTCTTTCTCATTAGTAACTAAGGCAGAGGTTAATGCTTGTCTGGAAGAAAAATATGTTCTTTGGAAGGGTCTTAAATTCTCCTCAGATGTATGTACACAATTTGCAGTTAACTTGCTCGAGGGCTTGGCATATCGCAATGACTGTACAGGCTAGATCAATATGATTTGGACTAATATTCTGCTGTGTATATACCTTGATTCATTCTACTGGAGTGACATGTAGAGAATAAACAAGAAGCAGGGGGCATGCATGTGTGCGAAATTACTCATTTACTTTCTGATGCGTACTATATACTTAATACTATGAAGATTTGTCAGCAATTTTTCTTCTTTTCAGTGAGACAACAAGAATAATTGAAGCCACATTCCTTTAGGCTCTATCTGGAAAATCCTAAGTGTAGCTGGAGCTGTGCAAACACAGTGGGCTTCTGTTCATTTAATCCATCTGAATGTACTGCAGATTGCTGATCAGAAGACTCCTTCTGTTGGCATAGTCTGTGTTTCCATTTGAATGCTTTCTGACATACCTGTTAAAGTAAAATCTGTGAGAAGCTTATGTGTTTTGACTGTAATGGTTTTCAAAAGGTACGATTTCACTGTGCAAAAGGTGGAGACCATGAAAAACAGCATTACGTTTCTCAATGAATATAGTACATGCTTATGATTCTGTGCTTGCTTAACTTTAATAGCAAAAGCGTTTGTTTTTATTTGCTTTACACTTTAGAATGTGCAGTTCACCTACATTTTGAACAAATGTGTTATTTCTCCAACTTTTTCATGCTCAGGAAGCTTAAAGTAAAATTTTCCCTATCCCTAATTCTTAACATTGGAATCTATAGGAAAGAGTGGTGTGGATAGACTCGTAAGTCTGCATGACTCAGGACATTTAAAGGATAGGTAAAAAGTAATTTAAAAGCATCATATTCTCTGTTATTTTTTCCATTCAGACTCACTCTTCGATTAAACTGAAACTGATGATCAAATGAGCACTTTGAGTATTGTATTGAATTATGCTCAGGTTTGCTTGTATCTGTGCGAAGTCTTTGACGGAACAATATGGAGGTATCTAACTCATCTCTCTTTTTTCCCCCTCCTCTAGTTAATGGTCTGATGACACTTGGATTTGCAGGTGAGCTTTGCTTTTAAACTTCAAGCTTCTCTTTCTCTTTATTGATGGCAGCTGTCTGAGAAGCACTTCCGTCCTGTCTTATTTCAATTAGTCAACTGGTTATCTCCATCAGCTGTATGAACAGAAAGTTCTGTAGTGTTTTGTAAAGGTCAGTCTCAAGAGTGATGGTAAAACAGTAGAATTATTCTTAATTTTAAATTCCTTTGGCCAGGGATTTAAACAGATACTCTCATATCATCAGATTGTTTCTGTCAAATGACTCTATCAGGTTTTTTTTCTATAACCTTGCAAAATATTAAGTTCTAAAGAAAGCTAACCAAAAATACCAAGGCCATGGAAAATCCATTTAAACACCCTGCTGGGAAGGGGCTGGAGTAAATTGTCAGTGCACATGATGTAATGGAGGAGACACTTGTATTCTGTTGGATTTATAGAGTTATAAATCAGATGATAGCTGGTTGGTTAGAATACTCTGCCAGGGAAGGCAGCTTTGCTTAATTTTTGTCAAAGCATCAATGCAGGATTTACATTGCCAGCTATGCAACTTTCATATCTGGTTTTGAATTCTGCCCAGCTTGAGTGTTCATCTGCAGATCTAGCAGTGCAATGTAAAACGTAGCTGCTGCAGTCACCAGATGCATTGGCAGGAACAGTTAAATAGGCAGGGCCCTCGCTACCATGTTAACTTTCCAAGGACAAAGTTTTGCTGCCCCTCTTTAATAACTTTCACCATTTCTATCACTGCTGATTAATTGTAGTTCTGATTTTTTTCTGGCGTGGATGAAGGCTTAGCATCAGCTTTGTGAGCTCTGTCAATCAGACATGACAGAGGAGGTAGGGTTGGGTCCCAGTGAGTCAGTCGTGCACCTGGAGAGGTTTGTGGTCTGTACGAAATAGCAGGCTTAGGGTCTCAGTTATGGATCTGCTGCTTTTAGAAAGTATGTGAAAGTGAAGTATTTCTTTGGTCAGATGTGACAGCTGTGCCTCCTTTGGCACATGGCATCACTGAGTCAGTGACTTCCCCAGCCAAGATATTGGCTTCGATAGTCTGAGTTGCCAGGTGCTCCTGCCCAGGCTCCACAGCCCTCTCCCTGGGTGAGACAGTTAATGTGCACTCCAGCTTGTCTTCCAATCACATGGCCCATTTTGAATGAAGATGTTCAAGTTTCTGACTGATGGCTGGGTCATGATGAGAAGCCTGGAACCAGACATCTTGGCTTAGGTTTCTTTGAATGGACAGTAAGGAACACAGTGCCCTGTTGAGAGTGGGGGCTGCGCCTGACTTCTCAAGTGAAGACTTGCATGCCTTTGACCTACTTTACCTGGCAGTGTGTTTGCCTGCCACCACACATAATTGGAACCATTGGCTCTTTTCAGCAATGATGTGATCCTGCTTTCAAAGTAACTAATAGAAGGAGAAGAAGTACCTCCTCTCCCTGGTATAAATAGGGTCTCAGTGAAAAACATAGTTCAAGGAGAAAAAAGTACAAGACACGATTCTACTTAGACTTCTTTTTTCAATGATTAGAAAGGATGAAGGAGTCTGTTCTTGGCTTTATTCATATAAAAGCTGTTCCTCCAGAGTTCTCTGGAGGGTTGTTTGATGCATGAGGATTTGTTAGGGTTGCAGTTTTGTTCAGGTAAATCCTTTTCTCTGATTTGTGCTGCTCTAAAGAGAAGTAATCACACTGAGTTTTTTTCTGACTAATTTAATTTAGGCATTTGTATTTAACAAGTTGACATACATAGACTTACAGGTAATTTTAATGTTCTGCAAAATGTATGCTTTTTGTATATAGAAGAATAATCAAACTAGTGGCATTTATAAAGGTAAAGCAAGACATATTTAATTGCTTAATCAAAACAAAATGTTTCAGCCTTTGTCAATACTAAAAGCTTTCATTAGTCTGAGTAGATTTTTTTGCAGGATTTTAAGTTCATAAGAAATACCAAAATACAATCTTTATATTCCAATGCAGATACAGGCTGGGTGAGAAAAACCTCTGACTGTGGCTCTAAATATTGTGGAATTGCCACTTCAGGTTGCAAAATATACAGGTTTGCTCAAGTCAAGGTTAATTCTTTCTTTGCCAGTGGCTGTATGCTGCAACATTAACATCTGATAATGGCCGAAAATTCTTTGAGTGGATATACTAAAGGAAAAGCTGAACTGAGGCTGTGGAATTCAGACCTTTCAGCTGATAAGATACACAAGTGGCTTTGATGTTGAAGTACGTTTACAGCCATACAATTAGTCGAATGGGATGCATATGTGTGATCTTGAGAAGTGCTTTCTACACTGAAGTGTGCGGTCAGTAACTCCAGTTAGCTTTTAACTACAAATGAAAATAGGCATTTCTGTGTTAGTTTGTAAGTCAATATAGTATAAGTAGTATTACTAGATAGTAAGGTTAGAAAACTGAATAGGTAGGTTCCTCTATGTTAGGTCTAAAAGATGATACGACATATGGTAACCTACAGTATTTCATACTGAGTTGTGTTTTTAATTCATTTATGTAGAGGTGTATTTTATCTGTTTTCTAAAATTGTTTATAAAGTTAACTGATAAGTTTACAACAAAGTAACTTGTGAGTGATATGTTTGTGCTGCTTTGATTTCAGTGATTGAGATTTAAGGTGCTTTCTGATTTTACCTAGGTGCTCGTCAACAGACTAATCTCTGCAATGAATCTCTCATGTTGGAAAAGTTACCTGCCTGTGGAAAATCCTTTGAAGAGATGATGAAGAAAGTGGACTCTAAAAAATGGTGCAACCTGACAGAATTTATCATGTAAGAGCCAGTTTTGGTTTTAATAGTTCCCACCTGATTGTGCTATTTGTCCTTTAAAGGAAGGATCACCTCAGAGACCGAGAACACTGTAATGTCTACATCCATAATGCATATAAAGTGTTTGTGTTCCACATAAATTAAAATCCTCCTGTATTAGGTTGCTTTTGCAGAGGGCTAAGCTGTAGCGCTTAAGTCCCTGCAGTATGGCCACATGCACGCAGAAAGGCCCAACTCTTAACTCAAAGAGTGCACAAAATTGACCACTTAAATGAGAACCACCCAGTGGGCTAATGAATGCTAGCTGCTACTGCTTTTAGCTCAGACAGTTGTGTTTGTATTTAATCTGTATCTCTGTACACTTTAGACAAATGTTACTTAACTAATATTTTTTTCTATAAAGCTGCACACTTAAACTCTGCTCTGCAGGGAACTCAGAGGGCTTGTGTAATTGGTGGTGCTTTTGGCTTTGTAGAGCATTTGCTTCTTCAGAGCATGTCTGCTCATGCATGATGCTTGGTGTTTTGAAGCGCTGAGTATCCTCTACACCCTCTGAAATCAGAGGGAACTGCAGGAGTTCAGCACTTCAGCGAATGAGACTCAAGTGAGTAAGTGCGCTCAAGCAAGCCTGAAGCAGAGCGTCTTCCTGGGTTTGAAACTGCACTGTTTAGGGGATGCTGCTGAGGCAGGGTAGCCACAAGCTAGCTGTCACCAGATCTGTCACTGCATCAGATAGCCCCAGATACCTTCTTGTCTCATATGACCATTGGTCTGGTATCCTGTGTAATGTCACCTCAGGTGATGCAAAGTTTTGCAGCCACCTGATGCAAGATTTTAACTAGCGGATGACCAGTAGACACAAGAGATAATGAAATGCTGGACTGCTGTGCTACGTTGCAGCATTTCCCCATGTTTCTCGTACCACTGACATCTATATTGACATGTTCTACTCATTTCATTAATCTGACAGCATATTAACAACTTAGATACCATTCCTTCTTAGCACTTTTGTTTGCACACCCTAGATGAGATTACAAACTTGCAACCTTCTACAAGGTAGAGTCTTAAAACTCATGGCACTGGAGTGAAAGACGCAGTCGTGCAGCTCTCTCCCACTGTGGGGAAGAGCAAAAGGAAGTAAGGTATTCTTTATCCAGCTTGCAGAAATGCCTGCAAATCTGACAGAGAAATGTGCTTTATACAAAGGAAAAGAAAATCCGTGCAATGCAGCTACTGCTAAGTTTATAAACAAGTACCGGTACATTATGTGGTAATGATTTTAATGTTGAAACTCCTCTCGATACAAACTGTTTTCCTTATTTTGCAGGAAGAACTGTAATTTTGCTCTATTTGGTCGTCATTACAGTTGTATTATAATAACAAAACACAGTTTGTGTTCATATTGATGTGTCCTCAACTAATGGGACTACTTACAGCAGAGAGAGGAATGGAGGAGTGAAAATACATTGCATGAGTGAAAATGTTAGAATCTGCCTTTGCTAACGCTGATGAGGAAAGAGACAGCTTTTCACAAGCCTTACACTAAAATTTCATCAGGAGTTCAAACATTTTGGCACAAGGTTTGTCCAAAGTTTGGAGGTTACTGAAGTGTCTGAGTTCTCCTGATTTTCAGTGAGAGTTAAGAATCTGCCTTGCTTTTATCTTTTCTGATTGTGCTTCCCCTTTGGTGTCATTTTCATTCCCTGTACAAGAAAACGCCTGCCTCTGTGTGAAGATTGTTTTGTCTGAAGAAATGGGTCAGTCTGAGGCTTTGTTCATTTTTCCCATATGCAGTACCAGAAGAATTCCAGCCTCTTCCAAAAGAAAAATCTTTTACATTTTTACATTATACATTTTAAAACCCTTCTTTTTATCACTTATATTTCAAGATCAAGCTTAGAAGAGAGTAAAGGGAGGAGTTTGCTTTGAAATTTATTTCAAGTATTAATCAAGCATTATCAGTGTGATTGCAAACTTATCTTAAGGGTTCACTGCACTGAAGAAACAGCCCATTTACATCTACCTTTAACAATTTTACTCTTTTGAGAACAGGCAATGTGATTTGATGTCATGCTTTCTATAAGAAGCGTGCAGAGTAATTTCTTCCTGCTCATGGGAGGAGCCTGACAGATGGGCCTGAAACACTTCTTTATTTGAAGTATTCTGATAATCAGGGGAAAACCAGTATTTCTAGCCATGGTCACTTAAAATTCAGATGTTTAAACCTGGTAGTATTAGTTTACTTTGATTTTACATCTAGCCTCCAGCAATAAAAATTAGCCTGGGTCAGATAGTGGCTTAAAACTGAGTTTACTGTGAAGAAAGCCATTTCTTCATACATTAATTTCTGCATGGTGCTTTTCACTTACAAAGCTCTTACAAAATTTGGCTTCGTATCTTGTATCAAAATGTAATCTTTTATGGAAATCTGCTTCTTTTCTGAACTCTTTCTTTATGGAGGCGTTTTAGCACTTTGGGGTAAATGGCTGTCCTTGGTTATGGGATTGTAAATAGCATTATCCTCATTGCTTCACTGTTTAGCCAAATAGTTGTGAGAGACATCTCAGTGACTTCAGTTTGTTGTAACTTTATTATACTGTAAGATCTTCTGACAGCTCCATTGCTTATTTCTTAAATTTATTCCTAACAAACTCATATTCATTAAAAAGGAGCTTTTTGACTGAGTTTAAATAAACATGGCCCTCATGTGGCAGGTGGTACTGGAAACCAATAAAAGAGTTTTAGGCTCATAGCTGATATTGACCTTGGTGGAAATGTATAATGATCACATGTAAGTCCCCTTCATCAGGGACTGTAGTGGCAGGACAAGGGGTAATGGGTTCAAATTAAAACACCTCCTTTCTTTGAAATGTTTAGAGTTGGTGCTTTATCTACTGAGCTGTCAAGAAGGAACCTGTTTTCGGCAAAAGATGCACATTGTGTATCTGCGGCACTGAGCAGCAGATGCCACTATAGAACGTGACCCTATTGCCAACACTCAGGCAAGCTTATCAGGAAATCAGAATGAGAGCAGGATGCTGCATGATCCTGGCCAAGGAAAGATATAGTGGAAAGAGCACCTGTCTCTGAGTAGAGCCCATCAGTCTCTCTCATGTCATTAGGGACAGTGATGACAAATGAGCCTAGAAAGTGATTTTCTTTCAAAGACCTTCCTTTTGTTGAAGAAAAATGGACAGCTACATGTTTTGCGCATGTCTTTTGCTGCACACTTACTCAGTTGTTTCCTTAAACATCTTGTCACTCCAGTAGTCCTTTCTTTAACTGAAATTTCCACATAGTCATGCCAGCCAGGAGTTGTCTAAGGATTGCATCCCCAAACTAGCTTCTTATGGATCCAAAACAAACAATGGAGTGCTTTTCTTTAGCTGAATCAGTAAATGAAATAACAGTTGATAACTTAATACCCAAACGATAGTGCTGATAATGTAGGGTTTCCAGTCCTCTAAACACTTCCTGAAGGGACAGGGCAGCCTCACTAACATTTATTTGGTAATGGACTGAAATGTAGGATTCTTTTGTTATCTTTGACCTAGCCAAGTGTTGTCTGCTTTGGTGTAAGACACTGCGTTATTTCAAGCCAATACTACCCTTGCTGCAGTCATCTCACAAGTGTATAAGGGAACATACCTGCTACCTTGTGAATCAAGAGGCTGAGGGTGAAATAGCAATATTTGTTTAGGAAGAGAGTTCTAACAAAGTAGTGCATATAACACATGTAAGATCTGGCTTTTCTGTTTCAGAAGTATTGACTGTAACAGACCTCTTCCTACAATCCCTACATTTTTCTACCACATCAAGCCGGTTTTCATAGCTCAGAGAGCCCCTAATTCACTGTGAGGCAGTGGCTGTGTGACCCTGACCTGTGGCACTTGGAAGATGTTACAGTTGTACTTTTCTGAAGTTTTAAATTTGAGTCCTTAGCAGTATAGGAGAAGGCAAAACTGCGCCTGAAGCGGATTCATTGGAAGTATGTGCGTGCACCTGGCAGAACTCCCTGCTCTGCTGTGAGCGCAGCCCAAGGTCTGTCTTCATGCTGAACAACCATTGTATTTTCAGTACAGCCTCAGTGTAGACTTCCCAGAACACTGTATATCAGAAATGAATTCTATAAACAGAAGCAATACGCTTTAGTCCCATTGAAGATGGTGAAGGAGTCCACCATGTTCTGTACACATGCTGAAGATCTGAAAAAGGAATTAAGGAAAAAAAATGCGTATGACTTAAGCCAAACTTGATCTAATCTTCTGGAAAAATAATCCTAAAGCTGTTGCTCAATTTTAAAGTCAAAGGGAGTTTTGCCTGTTACAACTTGGCCCAACTAAACTAAACTATACTACTAAAAAGTATCTTGTTTTCAAAGAAACACAGTAAAATATTAAAGGATGCCAGATGACATTAAGATCAATGGGAGAACAAATGGGAAGAAATATGTGCAATCCAAGATGAAATTATATGTCCCCAGTTTTTAAAGCTCAGAGCTAATAACATATGCTGGCTGAGTGTGTATGTAAGAGCCCTCCAAACTGAGTCATTTTCTTGGTCAGTTGTATAAGGTTTTTTCTTCCCCATTGACTGCTGCAGGAAGTCTGATCTAGATGCTGAGTGGTGATTGCATCCAGCTGCTAATGTCAAAAGAGCTGTACAAGGGGAATGTACTGTGGAAATCTCAGACAAACCACTGGCTTTGTTTTGCAGCTAAGGTCAGGCACTGATTTGTGTGGGCTAATTTGTTCCCACAGAAACGTGTCTCACAGTTAGAAAGTGGGCACCTTTGGCTCGTTCTGTTCAACATTTATCAGAAAAGCCTCAATTCTGGATATTTGCAGGTGATTTTCTCACAGGAAAAGCAAACTGGGGCTGCCCTTTGAGTGGCCAGCGCGTGTGATTTTAGATCCACAAGAGTGCTGATTGAAGGGAGTCCCACTCTTCCTCACTTGTGCCACGTCGAGGGGCTACAGGCGCACACCATGTAGAGGGGTGCGTGTCTGTATTTGTGTGGGTGCGTGTCTGTATTTGTGTTAGGATTTATACGCTGATAGACGGGTTACATTGGTTATGCTTTATCTTGGATGAAAATGCTGCAAATCACAAATGTGCTTGCAGAACAAAAGCTCACTGTATTGTTTCCTGGTCTCCAGGTTATCTTCTGCAAAGTTTTCCCCTAGTGTTCTGTGTGCGTCTGAAGAATTCCCTTTCCTCCCTCTAAAGATTTACTGGGGAAGGGGACCAAAATTCCTTATTTAGCCTGCTGTAACCCCTTCCAGTTCTGTCAGGCCAGATTCTGTAGAAGAAAATATTACTTGTCTGCTTAGTGTCTTTGTGGAGGAAGATTGAAGAAACCTGCACTTCATGTGGCCTCGTGTCAGTGTAATTTATTTACCATTGTTTGGTGTGGTGTAGTAAAACAAGGACTGCTGTGGTAGATTTTCTTCCATAATAGGACGGGTTTCCTTTGGGCTTCCCATGCAGATACAGTTACTGATTTCTTTTTAAGCTGTCATGAATGGCAGATAATGCTGGTTATTTCATCCTTTCTACCTGTGTATTTCTTCCACCTCTTCATATATCAAAGCTTACAGTCATTTTGTATTAAAAAATCATTCTAAAAACTCCTAGAGGTCGTAGCAGCAGTGGCAAAAACAGGCTGGTAATCATTACTCCCAAGAACCTATTATTTTCCTTCAGTGACTTATACCTTCCTTTTCTAAAGCAAAGCTTAGCAAAGCTTATAAATCAGTTAGGTGTGTGCAAGAAAAAGAACGTCATATTTGAGGCAGTCAGTAGCAATTTTTCACTGCAGAAATAGTAATGTTTGCTGTCTATTGTTTAAAACAATGGAAATCTCCTCCCCTCAAAGTCTCACAAGGTTGCCAGATGCAGGGATGTGCTGAAAATTTATACACTCACCTCCTATTTAGGATTGGCCGTTCTAGCCACAAAATTGCTGTGAAGTTAATGCAAAGGCACAGCTTGTCCCTGATTGAAGATTTTAGAATATCTTAAGAGGAACTACATTTCAGATGAATCTCTGCTACCTTCATAGAAAATACATTAGCTTTGGATTATACCATGTAGCTAAGAGTATGTCCGGGTGAACGTGCATAAAGCTTGAATTCAGAGACCAGGATTCCACATGAGGCAAGAACACTCCATTGCCACATAATTGCTTTCTTCCTGGTAGATGCAGAGGCTGAAATGTGGTTATTTATGCAGTCATAATTTCTCTTCTTTGCTACATGGGAGAGGGAAAGATATTTTATACAGATCATGGCTATGAAAATGAAATCTATATTTGATAATTCCAGATGAGGGACTGAGTAGGCTTACGGCTTTGGGCACTCATTTCTGGTGTTTTTACTCACTTTAGTGCAATATTCCAGCAATCCACTCCTAAATCTGTGTCCGTTGTTGCCACTTACATGATGCAGAAAGGTGGTGAAAAACATTGATGGACACTGAATTTTAAATGAATCATTCTGACTTCCAAATTTTAATGATGTATTAAGGACACTGGAATTTATGGATTCTGTGCAAAGCCATCACTTTTTCTAAAGCACATTGTAGTAATAGCTATGCTACAAACTAGGAAAGCCTTGTCAGCTTCGCATTTGATGAGTTTTGGTTTGGACACTGAAAAATCTTGCTTTTTACAAGGGAAACTTTGCTCTGAAGAGTTTCCTTGAAACCAGTATATGGGTGAATTCACAGGATAAGGAGAAATCGGCTGATCTTCTGGGAGGCTGCTGAGTTAAGTACAAGAACCTCCAGGAGCTCAGATATCTTGAACTCAACACAATGTTATTTACTGTTTATTCCACAACACGTGTAATCACATCCTACAAAAGCCTCAGCCTGGGAATACCAGTACTGAGGCATGGGGAGAAGAGAAAATGATTGGAGTTTATTCTCCATCAAGAATGATTGTTTCTTTATTGTTGAGCTATTGGAGGCCCTGTGTCTGCCATTGAGAAAGAGATGACTATCATGCTGAAATAGTGTGGTTTTGCATCCCATTCTCCATCTCTTTAAAGTTTCTAAGAGCTCAGACTTTCCTGTTCTTCAGTTTACACAGAATTTTGCAAATCTTTGTGCAAGTTGTGTGACCTTTTCATTACCAATAGCTGAAAACTCTTCCATTTTTAATATCAGATTTCAATTTTTCAAGTGCTTTTTTCCAACAAGTTTTGTCATCTGTTACATTTGTCATGAGTCATTGTTTTTAAGAAGCGAGTGAAATCTGGCATTTGCCAAAAGGTCACCAATATATATATATTGATGATTTCTTAAAGTTGTGGAGCGTTTCCAACACTGGTGAAGTTAAGGTCACCAGAAGGCACCACAGACAATATTTTAGCAAGGGTGCCATTCATCAAACTGATGCATACTGCTGCAGGTGCATCAGACTGGTGGCTGGTAGCTTTTACTCACAAGGTGGGATCGGTATGTCAGCACTTGGTAAAGTAAGTAACAAATAGTTCAAAACATATGAATATAATGATCCTAATGGATAAATCACTTGCAAAAGATACTGTAAGCAATTTAGAGGTGATGTTAGAAAGCACTCTGCTGTTAAATCTCATGGCTGTCAGCTGATAGGCCCTTTCAACACCTTTCATGCCCTCTGAATTTTACTGTGGAAAGATCAGCAATAGAAAACTATCTTCACAGAGCTTATTACAAAAGGTCGTATTTCAAAATAAGTTTTCTGTCTAAAGTTACTCGGTGGTAAAACAATATGGCATAAATTAGACTGGTATCAATTATGCAATGCAAATATCATGGTCAGTCTATTTTTAGAGGCGGTGAAAATGAAAAAAGATAAATGTGTTATGAAAATGAATGTATAATATCAACTTCTGTGGTTCTTCTGTTCTGGTTTGCAAAACAGTTTGTACATTTTTGTTTTCTAACTGCATCAACCAACCACAAATATATAAACCAACCCAGACTAACCCAGCAGAGGCAAAGAAAATAGATCTGCTTGCCTCAAGCTACATGCAGTATTAGTCATGTGATTAAGTGTTGACTGCACAATGAGGTACAAATTAATACTACCCATTTGTTCTATAGTCAAGGTCTTGTTTCAATTACAGAAGTTGATTGCATAACAATATTTTAAAATAAGTATTTTACATGGTTAATTGACAAAGCTCTGGCATTTCTATTTATCTTTGCACAACAGTATATGATTCAATGTTGGAACGTAGTTCTAAGACAAAAAAAAGCAGTGTTCTGCACTCTTACAGGGATTAGTCACCTTCTTCAGCCAGACGTATAGCTTGCAAAAGGCAGACATATATCATAGAATCACAGAATGGTTTGGATTGGAAAGGACCTTAAGATCATCCAGTTCCAACCCCCTTCCATGGGCAGGGAGGCCTCATGCTAGACCATGTTGTCTAAGGCTCTGTCCAACCTGGCTTTGAAATGCTGCCAGGGATGGAGCATGCGCCACTTCTTTGGGCAACCTGTACATTGCTAGCTGCATTGACAACCTTGATGCAATGTATGAAATGACTATAGTACTTACGAAACATGATACAGGTAAAAGAGAGCTCTGTAAAATTAAAGATTTTTCTCTGTGATAAGACCTGAGTGTATAAGGGCTGGAAAGAACAAAGGTTGCCAAGGCATAGTGCAGAGATAAACAGCTAAGAGCACCACTCTTGAGCTTTCAAGAAACTGATGTTCTACATTTCTCTTGGGTATACGGATGTCCTTCATACATTTCATTGACTGCAAAAATGTACCATTTCGTATTAATGTGAGTATCAGATTGTACCAGAGACATAGAAAAGTTAAAATGAGCATTCTGGCATCTGGAACTGGTTTCTGTGCCTGCCTCCAGTATGGAGCCTGTGGGACTGGGAGTCACTGAGGCTCTGAATCTGATTTTGATCTGCAGAAAGGCAGCTTCAGAAACAGGATGATCTTACAGAGGTCTATATTATGCATAATTTATCATGTTTCACTGTAATCTATAATGGATTTTTGCACCATATTACTGGGAAGTATATACACCTAGTGCATATCTAGGTCTGTAATTGGTCACCTGCTTCTTGACCCTCATTATTTGCGTTCTGCTTGGAATAGAAAACAGCTGCCACCCTCCTCCCAAAGCAAATGGATTTTGTAACTACAGTGATTTTATTAGTGTATATAAACCCATTTTCCATAAAGAAAAAAAAATCTACGTTCTTGGCATGCTCATACAAATTAAGTAAGGAGGGGTATGGGAATTATGATAGAAAGTTCAACTTACAAGCATATGAATTGAGCTTTTTTTCCCATGTATTTTTCACTCTGTGGACATGATGCAGTGGGTGTTTCTCAAAGTGTACACCTGGTTGACCCATGCTTCCTGTTTCGCAGCTGGATATCATCAGATATTTCTCTTCCCTTTTTTCACTCTAAGAAAAGATGCTGTGGTGTTATGAAAGGCTTGTGCTGCTTTGGACTAAGTGGAATCTAATAACAGCTTCCACTCAGCAGATGACACTTTAATATCCTTTATTATCCTCTTAAAAATGGAACTGAAGCGGTTGTTTGGAGATGTTAGCTGGAATGAATGAGGAGGGCTCTTCTGTTATTGCTTTCCCCGTGAGTTTTTGTCTGCTGGTCAGAAAAGTGACTGTGTTCGCAGGTGCCTGTTTGGAATAGCTGTCGGGAGACCCAGCTGTGTAGCACTGATCTGGATCAGAGCCACATTTTCTCTGCTTGCGTGTCAACTTGGTTCATCTAGATGGAAAGAACAGCCTGGAGGTGCTGAGGTGATACAGGGAGTGAGATGCTATTGACTAGCTCACAGTGGCACTGGGCTAGGGACTGGCTCTTCCCCGCTGACTCTGGCTCCTCCCCATGTGTTGGAGGATTGGACTGAAGCTGGCTGAGCCTTTAATTTTGGAAGCACTGGTGGGATAATGGTTTTAGCACGGAGTTGGAACACTGGGAGAAAAGTCGTGACAAATACGTCGCTAATCATAGCAAACTTTACAAAGTGGATGAATAGAGAGACTGATGTGCTTGGGAGAAACCAGACTTGCCTCAACAAATGACAGATATCTCAATGGCATTTGCACTTGGGCTGATTGGAGCTAAGATTGTGCTAATAAATAGTGACTCTGATGATAATGTTTCTGGAAAGGAGATGAACTTGGGTAGATACAAGGATAGCATATTGGTTGCATGTTTCTCCATCACTGACAGTGGCATATTTGAGTATAATTCTTGCCTTTTGTGATGCTTTTTTTGTGGTGCTTTTTTCTTTGTTACAAAGAACAATTGTGGGATTTATGTGTCCAATGTACTAGTTGTCCTGGACCCCCTTCCTAGTCAGTGGAAACTTAAGCTAGGTGTCTTAAAAGATATCATATACATCATGCTCTATAGTTATTTCAGTGTCTCCACTGGCAATAAAGGCAGACAAATTTCTAAGCATGCAGGAGTTTGCTATGAAATCTAACCTGACAAGAAATAGTGGGAATAAACCTTCAGATGGTTAGCTTCTCAGGGGCTCCCATTTCTGTCATTCTCGGCCTTTGAAGGAGGATATGTACTAGAAAACACTAATGGCACTTTAAATGGGATTGAAGGGAGAGGTAAAGCAGATGGGAGAGAAAAAATACCTGGTCTTAGTCAGATTTTGCCTTTGCCTTGACCTATTGTGGAATAATCTGAATTGGATGGAGAAATAGCTGAATGACCTAGAGAAAAAGTAGATGAGGCAACAGAGATTGTGCACCTGTGGTTTCCAGCACTGAGAAGTGTTTACTAGAAAGGAAAAGATATTCGGACCTTTGGGTCTGAATTTGGGAGTACTTTCTGCTTTCCTTCCATGTGCTAGCACAAGGATTGACATTTTAGGTGCAAAATCTTGACTACCGATGAGTACAGCGACACAAACACGTGATGTGTTGGAGTGCTCGGTCCAGAAACATGTTTTCTCCTCTCATGAGAAGCTCAAGAAAATGAAGGGTTTTATTAGTTGACCAACTGGACAGAAAATTTGAAACCTGATCCATATGTAAGGGGTCCTAAAGTTTGCATTTAACTTAGAGAAACACAAGCCTGATTTATTTGACTGTAAGGGATAGGTATTTAATGGTTTGTGCTACTTGTAATCAACTGATGTCTCTTGAAAGATACATGTATATTCTGGTGATGGGTGAAATCTTTTTGCCTGTCTTGGAGCTTGATCATGGATAGGGACTGGATAGTTTTTGCCTCTTATTATTTCCATCTCTTTCCTGTCTGGCTACAGTATAGGCTACCTGTTCTGATTCTTCCTCTCTCCCCTTCTTCAGGAGGAACTTTTCTCCTCTTACTAACTGAGTTGACCTGTTTCCACTGTTTCAACTAGACTATAGGAACTGTTATAGTTGAGTGTTAGGTCTCTGGTTTAGTCTCAGTACCAGTTTGAGGGCACTGGATAGTGGCTTGATTGACATGGGACAGGGCACAACACAAACACAGCTTTAGAAGTCACTTTATTACATAGAAAGTATTGTGAAGCTTGTACCGGACAACAAGAGCAAGAGACACTAAGGAATAGTGAACAAAGTGTTTGATGAGTGCAGGAAACACAGGCCTTAATTCTCAGCAGAGTTGTCTGGAAGCTCTATCCAAACTGCAGATGTTAGATTTTAGGATTCGGGGGCTAGACACATTGATGTAACCACGCAGCATTTCATGGGTCTTGGAAAGCAGACTAGAAAGGGGAAGATAAACAGCCATAATAAAGCATCCCTTTGGAAACAAAACCTCTCTGGTTCTGTAAAGATTATGATTATATATTATTTGCATGTCAGCATTGCAGGTGTGCATGTGAGGGTCCGAAATACAACGTTATCTCAAGGAGCTATGCAACTTCAGAAAAACCTAAAGTGGATGCATCTCCTCAACCTTCAAATCCTTAGGAGGCTGCTGAAACAGTCAGTAGCTGGAGTGCCTTTCTAAAGCAACTCTGGATTTATAATCTTTTCTCTGAAAAGATAATTTCATCCCTTGCTTTTTGCTTTACAAAGAGTGTTTTGTCCTTACAAAGAGTGCTTTTTGTTTTACAAAGATGGCACTGCTGCCATCTCTGTATCCACACTCTGATTGAGGGTCACAAGGCCTTTGGAACAGACTGGGAAATGTTCATGTCAAGGTCAAGATTGGTGGCAGCCCTGTGCAGCAGTGATCATGCCCTGGTGGAATTCACTCTCTTGAGGGATATGGGCCTGGTGAAGTGTAGAGTCAGGACCATGAATCTTCAGAGAGCAAAATTCCCGTTGCTCAAGGAATTAGTGGATGGGACCCCTTGGGAAACTGCCCTCAGGGATAAAGGAGCAGAAGAGACCTGGCAGCTCTTTAAGGGTATATCCTATGTGTAAGAGATCAGGCAAGGAAGGCAGGAGACCAGCACGGCTGAGTAAGGACCTCCTGGTCAAATGAAAGTGTAGGCAGGAAATGCACAGGCAGTGCAATGAGGGATGTGTATCCAGGGAAGAATACAGGGATGCTGCCCAGATGTGTAGTGATGCTATCAGGAAAGCTAAGGTGCAGTTGGAGCTGAAATCGGGTAGAGATGCAAAGAATAATAAGGGTTTCTACAGGTACGTTGGTGAGAAAAGGAAGGTTAAAGAAAATATACCCACCTGATAGATAAGGCAGGAAAACTGGTGACAACTGACATGCACCTATTTTGTCTTTTCAGTTTTTAGGGGGTAGTTAATCATCAGTTGAAGCAGCCTTTTATCCCCATACAAACTGTCATGTAAATCAGGGGAGCAAAAAAGCTGTTTTCTAGCAGCAGTCCCTTCAGCATTCTGAAAGAGGTTTGGTTCACTGGCAGAAAAGCTTTGCTTTTAAGTCCTACCAAGCAGAAATGTGTTACTTGCTCTCCATGAAAAGCAGTCAGTGGTTGGAGGCTGTTAAATGCTAAGTGAGAGAACAGGCTACTGCAGCAGTTCTGTTCCCTGTGACTTGTGAGTATTGGCTGTTGTAATTCCCTTTCATTAGAGAGGTCTCCAACAAAACTGCACCATGTGATACCTCGAATAAAACAACAGTTCTGTGTGGTGTCCTTGCTGATAAACTGAGTATATACTGCTTGCATGCACTTAGGTATTTTCTATTGATAAAATTTTCCCATTCTAGAGACAACAAAATGCAGGTAGGACATTATGGTTTTGAGAGTATTGTCCTTATGAAATACTTCTTTTCCTTAAAACCTATGCAATATTACTCAGGTTTGGAAGTACTTAGTACTTCTACAGAATTTATCATTCAGACCTATTCTGCTTCAAAGTAATCTAATACGAATTCATGATGCTGATGTTGAGGGAAGTGTGGATTTTATTTGTTTTTCTTAACAAAGAATCACTGCTGAGCAGTATTGAATTGTTCAGTATCATGCCCTCGTATCAAGGTAACTGTCCTCACTTAGGATGTTTAATGCAATTAAACCCGCTGAGCCATCTTGTGCTTTTGCGCAATTCTTCCTTCCAGCACACTGTTAGGTTGTACTTTGTGTTCTCTACTGACACACAGGCACTTGTTTGGCATTTCAGCTGCGAGGTAAAGAGCAATGCTGAGCAGGACATGATTGACAAGTGTAAGAGGTTTTGGTGATTGGGGTGCTGGTGTCTGCGGATGCAGAGTCACCAGCTGATTGGTAAGCTTGGCACAGCTGAGGTTTTCTGCACAGAGAAAGTGCTTTGTGCACTCAAAATACTCCAGGAAGGAAAGCGTCTATTTCATAACAATAAGAACTCAAAATTAAGCCTTCATTGACATCATTTAGGGTCCTTTAATTTTGTTATCTCTGACTCTGCTTATTTGAATGTATCAAGGAAATGTCCAGACTGCCTTTCCCTTGCTTATTAGATTCATTTACATTCAGCTTTCAGTTTTTCTTGAAAGAACCTGGGGGGTCATAGAAATCTTGGAACAAAGCAGCTCAGTAATCTTGTACAAATGTTGCTATGGGATCCTCAGACTTTCAGTGATGTTGCTTTGAATATAAATGGGATAGGACTTCATCAACAGGAACACTTACCACTTGCTGTTCTTCATTTCCAAGTAGTGCTGAAAACACAACTCGTGTTGCAGAAGCATGAAAATATGTTCACTAATAAGATGTGACGGTCACTGTTGGCTGCAGCTCTGCAAATGAGATCCCTGTTTTTCAAATGAAAGCCAACAGGTTTTCCTCTCATTCATATGAATCACTGCTTTTGGAATTGAGCAGAGACCTGAGGTTTGTGTTTCAGAAGAAAAGGAGTCTTGTGGAGGATGTGTCCACATGAAGGCTCCAGCTGCAGTGCAATGTCAGCTCAGCTGCCTGCCTTTAAACCCAAAGTAGTTTGGGAGCAATACCAGTCCACTCCACAGGAGAATGGAGCTGAGCAAAGATGTGTGCACCACACGAGATACATGGGCTTGTTCTGAGGTTCAGGTAGGTAAGGCTAAACTGTTTCTAATATTCAGGCTGGCTAATTAAAAGTTACCATGGAATAATTGTATTGCACTGCATTAGTTTAGTTGCTTGAGGATAAGCTGATTTACAGATTGAATATCTTTTTATTTGTGCTTCATTTACCATAGGAACAAAGGTTATGGACTAATTGTTGTATAATTATAGTTGCAGGGAAAGTTGCTGTGTTAAGAGTTACCTCAGTTCTTTCCAGGGAATCATTAGTGAGAAACAGTCATCTTGCTGCTTGGTCGGATTAATACCGTTCAGTCCCTTGCCACTTCATATTACTGAAGGTAGGAGTTCTCTGACATGTTATGTGGGCTGTTTACAGGGAGGCTTTTTTACTGCTGTTCCCACTAGAACTCCACCTCCTTTATCTGGATCTAGAAGTAGTGATTAAATTGCAGTAAAACGTGACTGTTGAGGAATTCCATTCTAGGTCTGTGGTTTAGCTGTGATTTTGTTTTTTCTATTGCTGAGCTTAAGGGTTAGGATTTTTTCAGTGTGTTCAGTGATTTGGCTGAAGGAGAAAACTGTTCCTATGGGAACACTACATTTTGTTTAACCTAAGTTGAGGAGAACATTGCTGCAGCTTAGCAATAACCACTCCCACACTGGTTTGCCAGTGCAGCAGTTAATATCTATAGTAATTTAGCTTTTAGTCTACATTTTGAAATAGGTTAATAATAGTAGTATTAATATGTTTGGTTTAATAGTATGATTAATTCTCAAAGGGTTAGGGGCTAGTTCATTGCTGCAGAGTCTGATGGAAAGGTGCACATTTCTGTTGCAAATTGACACGGGTTTTGCTGGGGACCAAAATGTTAGGGAAGGCATCTCTGTGGTTTCATATGCATTTGTTTTTGCTGTTGAGACCGATGTATTAGAGACTGTTTACTCTAGGCAGAGCCCCAGGCAAACTGCAGACTCAACTCTGCTCTTACAGGTTTGTGTCTTTTCAGCTGCTCGCATGCATCATTTTGCTTACTTTAGAGCTAGCAGCACAATCTGTCTATCCAAGAGCAAAGCTTGCTTCTGCATTGTGGGGAAAATGCACTTGGAGAGTGGAGAAACAGTATGAGTTTGTAACACCCACCACAGCAGTGCTTCATAAAATCTAAGGATGAACAGGCTTCCAAAACAGCCCTTGCGAGGAGCCTGACGTGTTGAAAATACAGACCCTGGCTACCCATACGCAGGTACAAAACCTGCTTTTTGTCTGGCAAGGATCACTTCTGCAGTACTTGGAGAAGTGAGGAGTGGTCACAGATGAGTTGATGGAGACAGTGTTCCATATGGGGCAGCAGCCCTGCTGCGCAAGCGCTGCCTCTCACTGAGGTGGAAACTCTTACCAGGTGTTCATGTGGTTTTCTGTATTTAACACTAGAGTCAGTGCCCAGAGTTCATTCTGAAAGATCAGCTTCTCCAGGGCACAAACGCTCTTGGTCTCTTAAAGAACATTGCATGTAAATAAGGAACACCGAGATTTCTTTTGTGTGGCTGAGCTGAACTCAAATATCTGATCTGTTGTTAAATGGAATTACCTTTTTCCTCACTTCTTTTCTGCTAGGAAATGCATGTTTTCCCACACATCAGAGATCTTTGTTGAGCTCATGGTTTTAATGCAAAACTATGGCAGGGAGAAAGAGTAGGTGTGAAAACCAAGTTTTAAGTACTCACAAAAGCACTGAGGATTCTTAAATCTCTTTTACCTCCTCACCTTTACAGACTTACTTGCAGCATGTCTCGAAAGTACAGTTTCAAGTTGTCTGGATATGGAAGTTTATGTAACATAAACTTCTTTCAGTGAGGTTTGCAGAACTGAAAATTGCATGCCAGTTGTTGAATGGAGACAGAGGTCTGATCTTTGGGTGAAAAATTCAAGCTCAGTGCATTTGCAGGGGAATGAAGTGAGATGAAGGCAAGGTGCAGTGAGCAGCACCGCTGGTTTGTGTCTGATTTCTGGTGGGGTGGTGTGGTTCACTTGCTGCGCAATGTTCTAGAAGCTTTCTCTTCTGATAGCCTGTTATCATGGCTCTGTTGAAGCATGTCAGGGGGCTCCTCTGGCCTGTGTGCTGAGGTTTGCTTCCTGTGGAAAAGAAGGGAGAAGGGAGGTGGGTGGCAGTGCAGAATTAAGTCTGTAACTGAGTTCCCCTTAACCTGAGAACTGTGCTATTTATGTTACTTATGTGACACTTACTGTGTCAGTAACATAAATGAAACTGGAACTTGTACCAAAACTCACATGAACTCTGGGAGCAGAGCCCTTGCATATGCTCAGGACTGAGGTACAGGGTGTCTTTTACACATTGAATTGAAGATGGTAGTTCATATATTCCTTATTTGTAAGTGGGAAGCTCAGGTCTGTCACTCAGGGTTCTCCAGGCTGTTCCTATTTTGTGTATATTCCTAGCTAACTGCCCAGCAATAACTCTGTGCTTTGTTTTCTACTCCTGTATTCAGTGTGGACAGTGTTTTTCTTTCCTGGCTGTATTTCAGTCAGGTGCAGAGGGGAAAGCAGAAAGAAGTTCAGGGCATCCTTCCATTCCCTCTGTCAGGCGCTGATGGACCTGGTGCTCCATTGACCAAACAATCCCCAAAGACTGAGCTCCTCTGGAGCTCCACTTTCTCTGTAATACTTCCTGGCCTGGTTTCCTATGGAATTAAGTTATATGTAGTCATGCTTTGTGTGTGAGTTTATAGTACAGTCAGTGGAGATCTCATAAGGACAGGGATGTTCTCAGTACCCCAGTTGCAGGGTAAGAATTAGAGTCCTCGTATGCAGCGTGGATTGTACGCAGAGCCTGGTCCTGAGCCCAGATAGACCCACGCTCTGTTCCCAGTTCTGCCATGATCTCCTCTGCTGCTGGCAAATTGTGATTCCTAATTATTATTGTTTGTCATCTAAAAAACAATGTGGATGTTTGCTTCCTTTGCAAATGAATGAATGATTAGATGACACACAGGCATTATTAGCAATATCTTTTTGCCTGTATCCATTGGTAAAAAATACAAACCACTAAGAAGTTTGTGGATAGAAGTTTGTGGATAGTGTCTGCAATGGCAGTGTGGCACACTTCTTTCTGTTACCATCCCTCATTTAGAAATCAGTTGTTTTATTTTAGCTTTATGTAGACCAGTTATTTCATAACTGGTCACTGGCTTTGAAACCAAAACAAAGCCAGTTATCCATGCTGGGTTTATGTGTTTATTCATTTTTCAGTGGTATCTGCTCTCCCACTGTCACTGCACGGGTATTTACATGGTTCAGTTTTTGAGTACAGATGTGAACTGATACAGAAAGTTCACCACATTCGTCTGTCTCTTTCATAGCAGAAACTGTAAAGAGATGTCTTTCTTTGCTTTGTTTAAAAAGCAAACTGCTACCTACAGTTTGAGCAGCACAGCAAGCAGGATTGAGAATCACCAGCAGAAACAGCTACCATGGGCTTCATTTTGATACTTCTGAGGCAGTCAATCAAATCACAGAATCATAGACTTGGACTGGTTTGAGTTGGAAGGGACATTAAAGCTCATCCAGTTCAACCCCTGCACTGCAGGGACACCTTCCACTGGAGCAGGGTGCTCCAAGCCCTGTCCAACCTGGCCTTGAACACTGCCAGGGATGGGGCA
>JAOEHY010047203.1:0-20368 GCA_025447955.1 Psilopsiagon aurifrons
TTATCTCAACCTGTGGGAGTTGCATTCTTTCGATTCTCCTTCCCATCCCTCCAGGAGCAGAGGGAAGAAAAAAAGGGTGAAGTGAGTGAACAAACTGCGTGGCTGATTTATGGCTTAAACCACGACAGCCATACAATCTTGGTTGTATACCCCCCTTGACAGAAACACACCATTGAATACTGATCCCTCCTCTTTCAAAACTGCAGTGAAAACCAAGGAGTTATAAATTGAAATTCAAGAAAAAGGCAAAAGAAAATTCAGATTTTTCATCTGATCTGTCGCCACACTGCAAAATGCTGAGTTCAGTAACTCAGTTTAAGGAGGAGCAAACGTAATGCTCGAGTTGAAGAAGTCATAGGCCAGTTCATGTTATGAGACCTGTTTAGCAAGTTTCCATCTCACAGACTTCCATGGACATGAAAGATGATATACGCTTGTAAGGAAATAATTATTTTCAAGACTTCACTTCAGCTATTGGGTCATCTGGTTTTCCACAGGGCATCCCAGAATATGAGGCTTCTGTGCAACTGTAAATTACTAATTTGTATACCAATGACAGATACTAAACTGCAATGCACAAAATATGCCCAAACTTAGATGCCAAAAATAAAACATTTCACCATCAAATTGGGATACAAATCTAACCAGAAAGTTTTAATTTGCATTCTTCCACCAAAGCTAACTCCTGAGAAAATTTGGTTTTTCACTTAAATCTGTGTGTTGACAATCCTTCTGATTCTATTGCATCTGGGTCTCTATGTAGAGCTATGTCTGAATAAGGATGAACCCTAAATCATCTAAGTCATCTAATTTCAAAAATCTGCCACATAGCCAGTTGATGTGTGGTTATTTTTCAAGACTCAGAGGGTAAAGTCACCTCTGCAAATATTTAGATGATTTTGAATCATTATAATGTTCCTATGATACAAATCTCTGATTAGATCCAAGGAATGTCTAAATAATGAAACAAACCTTGATTTTTCTTTAAAGTTGGCTTTGCTCTAAATAGGTCAGTGGGATTCTGGTAATATCTACCATGTCTGGATCTTGTTCAAAGATGAGACCAATTTTCCTGTTTTTCTTTGGGAGTTACTTGAGAGTGAGATATCAAATTGTGCAGAAATGCATCATAAGGGATCAAGGTATTTATTTTCCTCTATATTTACAGAAAACGTTGGTGTACAAACCAGCAATATCCAAGTAATGTTCAGATTGATTTTCTTTTTTTTTTTTTTTTTTTTTATACTATATATGAAATTTTGATCAGTATCAGGCTTTTATCTTGAGGAAATTTAAAAGTCAGTAGAAAAGGGAACTCAGAATATATGTTCAGGAGTCCAACACTTAGCAGCATTATTATAAAATACTTAAGGAAAAGATTAAGAAAGTAAAAAAAAAACTAGTAAAAAACATTTAAGGTTCAACCTCATTAAGTCAATTAAAATATTTCTATAGATCTAGCTATTTTCATTGAATTATTAAAAGATGTTAAGGTTAGCATTCATTTTAGAAATTATACATGCAGAAGTTGGCTGGTTTAAGACACCTGGTTTAGCTCTGTATCCAGTTAATAGAGAAAGCTAAATGCTAGATCAGATGTCTAAGATACATGGAGTGAGATGTCTTTTGGGGGAGCTCATCTTTCTGTTTTGACTTTAAATGGGGCACAAATAATAAGTTTTATCTAGACAGCTGGCTGCAGATAGGTAAATCTGAGCCAAGGTTAACTGTAATTAATAAATAAAAGATAGGCAGCATATCAAGGGCTTTACTGCAGACCATCTGAAAATACATACAAACTAGGGAGTCCGGTTTTAGCTATGTTGCACTCATTTAGCAGTATCCTCACAAATTTGACGCTGAGATTAATTGTACCATTGTAAGGAATGGGATCTACTTGCCAGTATGGGATCTGATTTTGTCTGCCATGCACACATAACTCTCAAAATGATAAAAAAATAATTATCAGGAATGATCTTGAATCTGCTCAGAGACCAATATGAAGAAAGCAGTGCAACAGCTATGCCAGATCCTAAAGCAGCAGTATATGTCTCATTCACTATCAAAGACAAATGCTGAAGAAACTAGGAAGATGGCATAAATTGTAGTACTTCTGAATGCAGAGAAACTTCAGAAAACAGACAGCTCGGCTTTGAAATACACATCTCCAACTCTTCAGTTCCTCTTCTACCTTTTACCTCTCTGCTCCTATACCCAACACTTCATAATTATGACTCAATAAAGAGAGTTTAAAGAAAACCTTAACTGAATGTCAATTCCTAAAATTTAAATTCAAGAGTTCCCTTTGATATAAAAAGCAAAAGACCTGTAGAGGTAAAACACATACAATTTTGATTAATTTTCAGAGTCTGATGAAAAAATGGCAAATATAATTCTCTCAAAACCTCTTTGTATTTGCTGGCCATTCATTTTAATGCCTTCAGCATACAAATTGTCCATAATGAATAAATAGAACAATGCTACTTAACACAACTTAACGTATGGGCAGAGTGTATTGTTTACAATAGGTGCAGTAAATGCGGAACACATCACAACCAAATAAGGAACACTTACAATAAAATTTCACAGAAATGAATATTTTTTTCAAAGAATATAGACCTCTGAATGAACCATGTCATTAAGGCCACCTGGATTTTTCCCATGCAAATTAGACTACATTTATATAATGACCCAAGAATAATCAGTGATCATAATCACCATAGTACTAATTTTTGATGATCTCTGAACCATTATTACAGAGTGTCCTGGGTTCAGAAGTAGAAGGCATTTTTTCTCCTTCTTAGTAGCTGGTGCAGTGCTGTGTTTTTTACTTTCATCCTGGGAAAAGTGCTGATAACACCGATGCTTCCAGTTACTGCTCAGTAATGTTTAGGCTGACCAAGGACTTTCTGTGTCTCATGTTCTGCCAGGGAGGAGGGGTAGCCAGGAGGAAGAAGAGACAAGACACCTGACCCAAAGTAGCCAAAGAGGCATTCCATACCACAGCACGTCATGCCCAGGATGTAAAAACTGGGGGCAGCTACCCAGAAGAATTAGATCATTGCTGGGTTAGGCTGGGTATTGGTCAGCGGGTAGTGAACGATTGTATTCTCTTCCTTTGTTTCCCTTGTCATTATTATTATTGGTGGTAGCAGCAGTGGTTTGTGTTATACCTTAGTTACGGGACTGTTCTTACCTCAACTCGTGGCAGTTACATTCTTTTGATTCTCCTCCTCTCTCCCCTGGGGCAGAAAGATATTTAATATCATTAACCAAAATTATCCTTAGAGAGGGTGACTGTGAATGAACATATCTTAAGCCTGCAAAATACTTGAAATTATTATTAGAAAATTGCAAACTACTATCTGTATGTATTAGTTATTTAACCAATTCTTTGTGAATTCTGAGTGAATAAAATATAATTTTAGAGCTATGTTAGACTTCTCATGGTTCCACTAGACAGGTAGGTATCTCATAGTCATCTTAGGATCAACACATATGTAAAGGTCTTGTCCATCCTCAGTACTTTCAGAGACAGCAAAAACATTTTACTTTCCTTTCCATTTCTTTTCTTCTAGTCACTAAGGACTTATCAATTCTCAGTATCCACTTAAAAGTTTTAGGTGATCGTGTAACATCAAACTTAGAAAAAAAGAAAGGAATAATAAAATTGGCCTTACACTTAGCCAAAACAACCTAATATCGGAGGCAGAATGATATCAAAGATAGTATAAATCTAATATACACCAGCTTTTCAAACTATATTGTTCCTGGTGCCAATGGGAAACCACAAGTGCAAAATATATAGGCAACAGAATATTTCCTGTGCTGACAGCTGAGATGTGTTATTTAAGCCTGTCTCTACTGCTTAAGGGTAATATAGAGGTCCTGTAGCCACTGCAAGCATCTTTTTTATGAAGTTGATTGGAATCAAGAACTTGATTGGAAAAGTTTGTCTTATTTTATTAGGAATAAGAAACATTGTATACCTCATGCTAGCTGTAGACTTTTGTGGCATTTTGATGTAGAAAGCTGTACTAAAGCAGAAATAAAAACTCAGAAACGTGTCACAACTGATCCTAGTAATGAACCTGGAATGAAAGGACTTATTTTCCATTTGCAGAAAATAAAAAAATTGTTTTGAGATGAAGATGATAAATGCAAAGTCATTGCTTCAAGTATTTCTAATGACTAGAATTGAATGGAGATTTTGCCTGAAAAATGTGAACTGAAAGAAAACAGAAAAAAAAAATCTCATTTAAAGTTTGTACTATAACATCATCTCTGGAAGTGGGCAAGGTGCTGGCCTTTCGACTCTAGTCATTACACAGAGGGGAGAGAGAAAAGCCAACTACTGTCTGAGAGCAGGAAATATGATGGGTCTCCTACATAGTAATGGAGACTAAGAGGATTGTGCGATCAGACAGTCCCTAGGAAGCGGCTCTTAGAACTGTCTACATAAAATTAAAGAGTGGTTTGGTTTTTTTTTCTTTAAGAAAGAGAGAGAAAAAAAAAAGCCCTGTTGCTGTTCTGATAAACTTTAAAGAGTGTGTATATGCAGTCAGTAGTCTTGGGAGCAAATGCTTCTGCTTTAGTGATGGGTCACAGCTAGTTTCAGCAGTAGACTGAAAGCTTCAAGTTTAGCATGACTGAGCATTTACTCAGCTTTATGCAGAAGCATTTGAAGCTTGTAAAGGCAAACTTGGATGGATTGAATGAATACGTTGAATATAACAACAACAAGAGAAAAATCTATGTGAGCAAACAACTGAAACTTTTTTGCTGAACAAAGCAGGAATGGATGAAACTCTTAATCTAAACAATCAGTAGAATGGATAATGTGCAGAAATACAAACTCCACATACCAATCTTGGTCTGATTTTTTGTTGATTTTTTGTTGTGGGTTTTTTTTTCCACCAAAGAATTTTTTATTGACCATCCATGGTAAATTTATAAGATAAACTGGATAAATAGTTAGGATAACACAAAGTGCTTGCTAGGAAGAAGTTCTAAACTTCAGTAGGAAGAGTTCAATTGTTATGAGCGAGCTATGGATTAAGACAGATTCTCATCCTTTAAAGTCCTGTAAGCTGGGTAAATTCACAACAAGCAGGAGAGGATTGTTATCACTAACTTCTTTAAAGACTTTAACCTGGTTTTGCTGAGAGGTTTAAGCCCAGCCGTAACTCAAAACCAGCCGCTGCTATCTCACTCTCCCCACTTTCCTTCCCTCTGCTCCTGAAGGAATGGGGAGGAGAATAGAAAGCATGTAACTCCCACGGGTTGAGATGAGACCAGTCCAGTAACTAAGGTACAACACAGGTCACTGCTGCTGCCACCAATAATAATAATGACAAGGGAAATAACAAGGGAGGTGAATAAAACAGCTCACCACCACCCACATACTAATACCCATCCCAACCAGAGCAGTTCCCTAACCCTTCTGGGTAACTGCCCACAGTTTATATAGTGGGCATGATGTGCTGTGGTATGGAATACCTCTTTGGTCAATTTGGGTCAGGTGCTCTGTCTCTGCTTCCTCCCAGCTTCCTTCCTCCCTGGCAGAACATGAGACACAGAAAGTCCTTGGTCAGCCTAAACATTACTGAGCAGCTACTGAAAACATAGGTGTTATCAGTGCTGTTGCCAGGCTGAAAGTCAAAAACACAGCACTGTAGCAGCTACTAAGGAGAAAAAATGCCTTCTACGGCTGAACCCAGGACAAGAAGTCAGACCATTTGTTTTGCAGAAGTTACAATGTGAAATAGTATTTATAGCCAGTAGTCATTTCATCTTTGTATTGAACACTGTAAAATCACCAACCAAAAAGAAAATGTTCTGTGCAGCTTGCATTGTAAGTGTAGAATCATGTAAAATACCTGAAATCAAGAAATCACGGAAACCTGAGTTCACAAGAACCCAGTATGATAGTTGTAGCATCATGTTTTTTTCTAATATTGCTAGTAATTTTTTTAATTTTGGTCCTGTGGGAAGAATAATAAGCTATTTGAATTCACCCTTATCCTTGGGAGCAAGTAATCTCCATTACTTCAGTGACATTCACGAATTTCAAGATGATGCAGGATTGTTTGGAAGTCTTTGTATTTTACAAGTAAGGTGATGTGCACACTCTTCACAAAAGATGAATTTCACTAATGCATGTTTCTCCATTGCCATGCAATTAATTGTTTCTGTGTCAGTAGCACATATAAACTCTAATACAGATAGAGGCCTCAGGTGAGCAAGGCACTTTGCAAATGTCTAATGAGTGACTAAGTCACACCTGAACCATTTATCATCAAAACAAGAATCAACACCAAGGCTTCAGCTATTTTTTAGAATAGGAAAATAAAGTTATCATTCCCCATAGTTTCTTTTCACTAAAACATGCAGAGACCTTAATTTGTGTTCTCATCTGCTTGCTAATTTTATCAGGAAACAACTATGGGTAGTAAATGATGAATGCTGAATGTTGACTTTTGCTTCCTTTGACATCTCACATGCCTTTAATACCAAGTTAAAATGACAAAAAAAAAAAAGAACACTTTTGAAAACAACATTCACTAGAAGTCAACTTTACCTGAAATTCCTTCCTTGTTGCCTCTTCCTTTCACCCCACCCTTTCCCTCCCTCCATTCCTTTATTCCTTCCTTCCTCCCTCCCTCCCTTCCTTCTTTTCTCTCTTCCTTTCTTTCTCTCCTCATCAACTCAAGTCCAAATGCATACCTTTGCCTTTTCTGGTCTCCCCCAGTGACAGGAAGCAGAAGAAAATTGATGCACTAACAGCTCTGTATGTCGTTCGAAAAGTGACTTTTTGATTTTCAATTAGCCTTGCACAAAGACAAAATATTTAAATTCACCTCTTTGTCCTTGTCTGTGTACGCTAGCCAGGCTAGTGTTGGTAGGAGTGAACAAGAGGGTCTGGGCTAGGAAGGGGGAAATTGGCATCTCATTCAAGCACTCCACTGCTATTTGCACAAAACGAGACAAGACTACCCTGCAGTAATTACTCTCTGAAGGGGGAAACAGGTAGGAGAAAGAGTGCTCTTGTCATTGTTTGACTTAATTGTATGCTTTTATGAGCTGTCTGGCTGGAATGATTAAAGTTACTTTTAACACTTCCTTTCAAAAAAATTTGATTTGAGATTTCCCAGCAGGGCTGCTTACCAAGCAGCAGGACCCTTTTCTTTGGTACAGCCCCTTGTTCCTTGAGCATTCCCTTCTCCTCCCTGCTCTTTCTCCCTCCTTGAACGCAGGCATTGTTCTGTTTGTCTAAGAGAAGCCAGGCTGGATAACATAGCATAAAGTCAATTTTGTATATATGCTAAAATGAATAAAGAAACAAACAAATAGATAAGACTAAGGAAAAATACGAGTAAGAACAGCTTTTCCCACGATGCTAGTCTTAGGAAAAGTGAGCCATTGTCATAGAGTCTGTTTTTCCTTCAGTTAGCTTAGAGAAAATGCCATTATAAGAGAGAAAAGGTTCATAACATGCATAGAGAGCAGGCTATAGATTGGGTCAAGTGTATTTGTACAAAGCACTTTTACTTTAGAAAATAAAATAGTAAACTTCTGTGAAGTGAAACATGTTTCTTGGGAATACATGAGAATCTGAAGAACGATATCTTAATGCCTTTTCTTAGATGTAGGTTTTTAAATGTCCACATTCTAATGCACTTTAGTTCATATCACCCAAAAATAAAGAAAAAAGCACTCTCATATATATATGGAATGGGTTGCCCAGGGAAGTTTTGGGTGCTCCATCACTCCATCCCTGGCGGTGTTCAAGGCCAGGCTGGACAAAGCCTTGGGTGACATGGTTTAGTGGGAGGTGTCCCTGTCCATGGCAGGGGGGCTGGAACTAGATGATCTTAATGTCCTTTCCTACCCTAACTATTCTATGATTCTGTGATTATATATTTATTTAGACATATATACACAGAGAAAAACAAATTTAGAAGTATGGTCATGGTTTGTGGGGATTAAATTGTCTCTTTTCATAGCACATCATCCAGGAACTCCCATTTGTGGGTAATTTGGGTTCATGTGATATTAACAGTCTATATTCAGTAAACTGTAGAATGATAGATGAGAATAGGTTACTTAAATATATTTTCCTTCATTAAATATACACTCTTAACCAATCATTTAAGAGCTTTTGTAAGGAAACACTAAACACTTGCACAGTAAAACCCACAAACTGTTTGTTTGTGTCTTTCCATTAGTATTTTTTCATTGGTATTTCTAACAATCACAGCCTAAATTTTCATGATGTTTTCTTTCTGGCTCAGGACGAAAAAAGGGAAAATAAAATCAGATAGTTTCACAGGGAAGTAGTTTCTCCTTTATCTAAAGAAGATCCCCTAAGATCTTTGAACTTGATTTTTTTTTTCAATTTTACTATTTACATAGGCATTTACAAACTTTATACATCATTTTTACACTTTCTGTACATTATGTTAAAATACATGAGCATCCTTTCTACAATACTACCAGATTCAGCCTTGTTTGATTATTCAACTGTCTGGGAAAGAAAACTGATTTTTGCTAATGTTTTCAGGTACGCGATGTCAAACTCCTAGCTTGCAAACATTTCACACCTGACACATTAATGCATTGCAGGTCAATTGCTCTTCTGAGTCCATTAAAAGTAAAAAGATGACCTTTTATACATGAATGCAAATCATAATATATTTAATTTACTCTCACATCCAAAGTCCACATTCCAAACCATTTTTTATTTCTGCAGCAGTAGCTAACAGAAATTTACCTGGTATTCTTGAAGCTTGAACTGATTTTTACTCATGCACCCCCATGGCTATTAGTAAGATCATCCTTTGGATATTCAACACATATCTGAATATAATCAACAGTATCCAATATGCAAATGATTGTGACACCAACCTCTTGTGTCAAAAATGTCTGGCCTCACTATGATCACTGTTTGGAAGTTGCTTCTTCTGCACCTAAAGTGAGCTCTGCTCCTCACATCACTGAAAAAACTATACTTGACAATAGATTAATTCCCTTTTTTGAGCTGCTATATTATATATATATTAATTAGTCAAAGACAGAAAATAGAAATTGAACTTAGGACATTATTTTCTGAATTAAATGATTTGGATGTTGCTTTATTTTCAATGAGTTCATTTTTTCAACTAGTACATAAAAATCTTAGAAACATTTTAGGGATCAAGAGATGAATATCAAACTATCTGGGCATTTTTGTGTTCTTTTATGTCTTGAAGATCTTCAAAAGGTGGAAAATGTGTTTTCTTTACAGGTCTTATCAACTGCACATTTTACTTTGAAAAAGGTCTTTTTTTTTTTCCTTATGTTTTCACCATTCTTTGTATGTTAAATTTTATACTGATGTCCTGTATAGAACAAACATAACAATTTCCTGTAATTAACTTTGTGTTATAGTTAGCGTCTCTGAATGTTTCTAGAAAATTACTGCCTGCATAACTTCAGGCAACCAACTTGAGTGGACAGAAGCTGCTATTAAATTGCCTGTATATGAAATGCTATTACTTCAAGAGTTCACATCACTCAATATCTAAAGTTTCAAAGCTTCAAAGTTTTCTTCAAGTAGCAAGTTGAACCCTATACCTAGTCTTCTTTTCTGAAAACAGAAAAAGTGAGGTTAGAAACTTGGAAAACCAGTGCAACAGTATAATTGAGCACTAGATTTTCCATGGAGGCTTCATTAAACAAACACAATTATTTGTATCTCTAAGTGCCCTGAATTCATTAAGAATATATTTTGAACCCTGCCATTACATGTGCTGCCTCTGTAGGAAGTTAGTAAGTATCATGCTTAGAAACTACTTTTATGTTTTCCAAGTGGAAATATCTGGAAAAAAATTACAACTTACTGCTAGCCTCATGGAAAACAGACTGTCTTACTTGAGTGATGGCTTTTGCTACAATTTATTAAAAGTTGCAAGGTGACTAACAGTGAATTGTTCTATTAAAACAATAGTCAACAACAAGCTGTAAAGTCTGTCTGGCAAAATTCAGAAGTGTAAGAGAGTAAAATATGATTTGGCCTTGAACAGGATTTGACTCTTTAACTCCCAGATTTTGCAGGTACTCTGAAGATCATAACACTCTAACCCTTTTAGGATAATGTTGTGTGATAATGGCTAATAATACTACCATTTTATCCATTTCATTTATATTTACAATCTCAATGCAAGAAAGCCCATCATCATTAGAATGATGCTTTCACCAAAAAGATGAACACTAAAATTGTGTAAGATGTTCTTATTTGTGCATTATGAGTAACCAAGTACTGAACCATTCTTCATAGCCTTTGTCTTGTAGCCTCTTAAAAAAAAAACAAAAAAAACCCAACCAGGAAAAAAAAAAAAAAAAAAAAAAATCCCAAAGCCCCTCAGTGCCTTTGAAATCCTCTCATTATTTCTTAAGAACAGACAGATGCTGTAAAAAGGCAGCAAATACATAAACTGTTTCTTTCTTCTATAACTACAGCTAAATAGGATGAAAGATCTTTGTCATGCTCTCTCTCTCTAACCTCGTGCTGCAGGTCACTACAGTAATGATCTCTCACAGCTGGCTCCCTCGTTAAGCTCCTTAGTGATTATATCTTAGTAGTTCTCTTATGTAAAACCCCAAAATTAGACACATGATGAAATAACCTCTTGATTCATATTCATATGCACGTAGAGCTCAAGTATGACACATACAACTTTATAGGAAACTTAGAACAAGTATTAGAATCTTAAAATTTCACCAACGCATACACAAAAAAAAAAAAAAAAAAAAAAAAATTAGGAATTAAGCAGAAATCCAGTTTCCCTAATCATGATGTAATACAGAAGGAGATGATCTGCTACACTGAAGTGAAGGTGTTACATAGAAGATATTGCTGCTTCTGCTCTCATCACTAAAAATAGTATCTACAGATGACCGGATTGAATATTTCCAAGGGTTTCCATTCTGAATCCCACCTCTCTTTAATGTTAGAAGTCTTTTACCCTTATGGGTGAATCCATTAAAATATTGCTGATTATTTCCATATGAAAAGAAAAACTAAGCAACTAGCAATCTCCCTTTTCATAATTTCCTATATTAACACTTGGGACTTTATGATCTCTTTAAGTCTGTTGATTCGTTCATTCCACTCCAGCAGAAGCAGTTGTCTTCAGTTTAAGAATTGATGATACTGACAAAACAGATTTCTTTACTGATGCCTACTCATTACCAAACCTGAGTCCTCAGGGTTTTTTCAGTATGTTTTCTCCTGTTTTCTTGAATGTCATCTTTTCTTTTTCTTCCTATTTTTTTTTTTTTTTTTTTACAATTTTTACTTCCCTGAATTGTTATGTTGTATAGGTACTCTTCTTTTCCTAAGTAAATGTCCACATTTTCATGTTTTCTCTTGCTGTTGTGAAAAAGTTTAGTTACAATATACTTCTGTAGAAACAAACAGCTAAATACAACCAGTATATATTTGGAAATCACCTTTTTAAAAAAGAAAACATATTTTGAATGCTTTTGATATCTAAATCTGTTTCTTCTTTAAAATCCAGCTATTGGTGAAATTATTTTCAAATGACTGACTTTTCAAGCAAATTCCTTTCTTCTTCACACTTGTTGGTCATGGCTGGGCCTATATTCCTTTGAATATTACAATAACTTCAATTACTTGGTAATGACTAGCCCTAAGTGCAGCTGTATGCAAAGAATGTAGCATCCATGAATTTGTGATTAGCAACACAATCAAAGCAGTCAAGTCCCACATTTATTGTGTAATGTAATATGCGTACAGCTTTTACATGTGCTCTATAGGTTTCCATCTCCTAGGCTTGGTCTCAGGCTAGTGGTGTTTCTTTGTCTGAAAACTTTGAGTTGAATCAGTTCAGCCAGTTCTGAGTTCTGTGTGTAAGAAAAAATACAATGATGTTTCCATATGTACCATTTGGCATTATTGCGCTTGACTAACTCCAAATGGCTCAAACTGGAAACATCAAATTTAGCAAGCCGATGACACTCATCAAGAAAGGACAGATAGCAAAGCCTCAAAAGAAACAAGATTTAAAGTTATGAATATTTAAATTTGGCATATTTACAAATGCATACAGAACATTTTTCATTCTGTTTCTCGTGGTGCCCTCAGGCTATCACCATTTCCTATACTGGGTGCTCATCAAGTCCCTTCAAATTTAAATTACCTTAACTGCTCAAAGCCTTACATTGATAAGAGACTCTGGCTTTTCAATATCTATTGGAAAACCATTTAATCAGTTTCTCTTACACCTCCTTGTTTAACACAAATTTGGTCTTCTTAGGAATAATTTAACCCTTCAAGTACTTTAAACCTTTAAGAGTTGAACAAATATTTGGCAAATTTGCCATAAAAGGGGGTGAACAATAATTGCACCTTGAGTAGTCAGCAGCATAACTTTTCCTTGAAATTTATTTGGTGTTTTCACTCAAATTAAAAAACAGATTTTGACTGTTGAGACACAGTAACATACAGAAATACATCTTTAGCTCTTACTGTAACTTCAAATGTCTCATGCTCTCCCATAAACATATGAAGGCACTATTCCCTTTCCCTTCCTGTTCCCATTTTTCCTTTCCCTTTCCCTTTTCTTTTCCCTTTCCCATGCCAGGAAGTTGTAGAAATCACTTCTGCATCCATGAGCCTACTCAAGTGTAGAGCATGCCCCTCAGCCTGACTCATTGCAGAGAGTTTTAAGCCATTTTTTAAAATGACTCTTCCACAGGAAAGGGAGGAGACCAGCAGTTCCCAGACACACACTGCTGGATTTTTATACAGGCAATGCTGGTAATTTCCTAGGTGGCAGATTGCTTATGGGAAAAATGTAATTACAGTACTATTCTCTTTAGCTGGCATAATGAAAAGGAAGGTCAGTAGTTATTGCCCCTGAAGGAGGAGCTGTGGCAGATGTACTACTGCTTCAGAGGAGAAGGCAGTTTTCATCAACAGCAATTGTCTGCTTTTCATCAGGGATGACTTTCCAACCTTTCGATGGCAGGGCTAATTCCTTCTTTTCTTTCACATTTTTCTACCTCTTCCCCCTTTTTTTTTTTTTGGTGTTTTTTGTTTGTTTCAGTTTGGGGGGGGGGGGTTGTGTTTGTTTATTCATTTTGCCTCCCCTTGCCATAATATAAATATCTCAACACTACCTACTGGAGAGGCAAGTTCACTTTCCCCAACACTGCTGAGAGCTCTGGTGTTTGCTTTCATTTTCATTCAGAGTCTTGTGCTGTAACTCCAGAGAATAATTACGGGCATTCCACCCAGGTTGGCCTTCAGAATTTTCTTTTCTCCCTGTCAAGTTTCAAATACTTAAAATAGAAATGTTTAATAAAGGAAAGAGAATGAATTTTGATGCTACTAACTTTTAAGCTATTTAAGTTGTCACTGTATTAACCTTAGCGGAAGTGAACCTTGGCCTCGGAGTTGCATTATCAAATGCAGTTAGAGAATAATTTAGACCAGTAGAATATTTCAGCAATGAAATTGAATTTCATTCTATGTACATTTAAAGCTTGTCGCTTGTCATTTGTCACTTGTTCTTGAGAATCAGGTTCCATGCAGATTGTAAGTTCCTGAACAAACTTAAAATAAATTGTTCAGCTTCAGATCACTAGCTGGCATTGTCAGCTGATGATTCCCAACCCTATAATATCTTGCAAGTGTGACAGAGTGTGATAGATTCCAGAAACTTGTATAGAAAACTAGCATATAAATATCCAGACAAAAAGTCTTTGCTGAGAGCAGTTCATTGCTTTCTGGATCAACGGCTCTTCTTTTACTGTTCTTATTACAGGAACATTTTCAAATTTTTAAAAACACAGAAAGGCATCAAAGGTCAGAATAATGACCACCGTAGCATCTTCAATTTTGTGGATCAAATGATTGAACAGGGAATTGTGCACTAGAACCTACATATTCTATTTGTGAACTAACCTATGACCAAGTACTATCGGTGAAAAGACTTAAAATATTAATCATGTTGTTTCTTTCCACTATATTTTTAAGTTCTATTGCCTCACTATTTATTTTATTTCTGGGTAGTGACAGCAGTCATTTCATCTGCCACTGGAGCCCAGACACTTAAACAATTCATTGCATCTGGATATTCCCTTGATTTTTGATAACAAGACTTGGTCTGTTTGTACTAGACACCTTTCCTGCTTATTCTACATCTTTCATTCTTACTTGCAGATTTTACTACATCAACATGCTTTCCTTTATCTTGCTTGTTCAACTATTCCACAAGTGTCTGTTTTCCCCTTAGTAATGCCACGTTATTTAAATATTTTGCTTATCTTTGTTATAGTGTTGTGATATAGAAGAATCACAGTGTTATAAAATGCTTATATACAATAACATGGTTACAGAATTTTGGTATGCTTTTGTCTTCTTTTAAGGCAAATAATAATTGCCATGGTTTAAGCAGTAAATCATGCAGTTTGCTCACTCATTCCCCCCTCTTTCTTCCACCCCACTCTGAGGAGAGGGGCAATGGGGACAAGAATCAAAAGACTGTAATTCCCACTGGTTGAGACAAGAACAGTCCGGTAACTAAGGTATAACACAAATCACTACTGCTACCACCAATAATAATAATGACAAGGGAAATACAAGCGAAGAGGATGCATATGCTCACCACCTGAAGACCAAGCCGTGAACTAATTCTTCGGGTTCCTGCCCCCAGTTTTTACATCCTGGTCATGACGTGCTGTGGTATGGAATACCTCTTTGACTAGTTTGGGTCAGGTGTCCTGTTTCTGCTTCCTCCTGGCTTCCCCTCCTCCCTGGCAGAGCATGAGACTCAGAAAGTCCTTGGTCAAACCAAGCAGTCTAATCCATAACTAAAAACATTGGTGTTATCAGCACTGTTCCCAGGCTGAAAGTTAAAAACACAGCGCTGCACCAGCTGCTAAGAAGGAGAAAAATGACTGCTACTGCTGAATACAGGACACTTAGTACGTTTCTATCTTGTGGATTCAGCAGGACCCCCATTGGATAAACCTCTAGAGAAAGATAACCAGAGAAACCCAAAGCCTTAAGTCATAGCACAACCAATATGCTTTGTCAAATTTACTTATTCTACAATAAAAGTTCAAGCTTATTTTTTAATATATGTCCAGGGTAAACCTAGGGTAAATGAAACGTGATGCAGAAGAATTCTGTTCCTGTAGGAACCCACCCAACACCATCCATTTTGAAGTTAGATACATTGAAGGTCTTCTTTAACTCTTAGAAATAATGGATAAAACAAGATCCACTAAATGAATGGGTACATAAATAAATATATCTTCTTTCCCTTCTGTTACTAAAAATGGAGGGGGTTTCTGAAGTAGACTTCAATTACTGCAACAGAAATCATAATGAAGCCCTATGTTGCAGTGGTCAATGTGCCAGTTTTAATGGCAGGAAACTTCCAAATATGAGGGATGCAAGTCAACAGAGAGGTTAGCACTACTTTGAAACAAAACAGTTCAGAGATTTCAAATTAAATTACTGTGAAATTTTTTGTGCATCATGATATTTGCTTATTTGACCTTTCATTTCATTTCAAAATTGAAAGAGCTGTCAAAACAGACAGATTTATGATGAGCAGAATTTCTACTTTTTGATCAACTCTAATAAGGCATATTTCATGGGAACACATCACTACAGCTATCCAAACCATCTCAATTACTATTGATTAGAATACATCACTAACAGAATGATGCTACCAATTAGTCCCTGAATGTATTAAAAGAAGTGAGAGTTGAAAAATTATGAGCATCCTGATCATTAGGAGTTTCTCCTAAGTGGATTAGTTACAAGTTGAAATCCTGAAACAATGGAGCTAATATAATTTTTTATTCTCCTTGTTTTTTTTATTATTTTTTATTTTCTCTACAGGGTCTTGAAGAACTGCATTTCTTCAGGAAAGCCTGTCTCATGTTTAAAACATTTTTAGCCTAATGATAGTTTGTGCCAGTGAGTTCCACCAGCCTATTAGTAAGTTTAATTTAAAATAGCTTTTCTTTTGATCATTTTTGATCTATTGTCTTTAAAAAACCCTTTTTGCATTTTCAGAGGCATGTGTAAGAATATTCATGAATACCTAATGCTTTTTTATAAAATGTATTGCTCTGTATATAACCCCTATGTTGTTTTTGTTCCTTTCAAAACTAAACAGTCATTGTTGCTTTAGTATCTCCTAAGTAGCTGGAATTTTGAGGTTAGACAACTAAAACATGCAGGTTCCAAAGCAACATTAAATAGAGTGTTTATTTAAACATCCTCTGAAATCAGTTTGTCTACTTGACCTAACTACTGACTTAAATGCAGTAAGAAGGCATTTTAACACCATTAGTATCTGGATTCCAGCCAAAGAAAAGCTCCTTACTTTATATCGCTTTAGACCACATTGATGAAATAGCCTAAAAGTAGGTTTAGTATCACTTAATTCATTTTAAATTGTAAGGTAACTCCCAGACTGAATCACAGTGAGACAAAATGCAAAGGTCTGAAGGTTAAAGGACCTGTCCCACGTTGGAGTTTTCCTAACGCATACAACAATACTATGCCTTATTTTTGGACAATCATAAAAGAATTTAATCCTATACAGCTTTTGAAATTTTATTGAGGAGCCTTTTGTCTCCTCTTTCACTCCAAGATGACTTCTTTTTTCTCTCTTGTGTTAATGCCTTTAGCAGAGTAAAATTAAGCAGTCCAGATTTTTAAAGCAAACTGCTCAGGGACAAGACGCTAAGTGATTCTAAGTGCTTTGTTGAGAGCCACTGTTTAAGTAAACATTACAAATTATGGTTGTGTAGTTTATAACATAGATTGAAGCCCTTGAGCAATGTATTATTCATGAAATACGTCACTTTATCAGTTTGATCATGTTCCTTTCCTTTAAAGAAGAAGATGACAAGAACTTTAGTCCTGTTACTAAGGCAGCATGATAAATAGCAGGAAAGATACATTTTCCTTTTCAGACCAGGTCTTTGAGTATTTGGAAAAATCATGTGATTTTCTTAAGATGTCCTTTCATATGCTTTAACACATCTAGCACACTTGGCTAATAAAAAATATATTACACACTAATTTCAGCAGCATAATTCATATTTTATTTGTCTGTACTTTATTTAAATTTTATCTGTTTTTTATTTGTTTTTATTTTTATTTATGTAAATGAAAAGTACTTTGTAATGAAAAACAAAAAAAGAAAGTCCATGACAGTATGGCCACAAGGAACTATACTACAATACATCAAATAAAGTTTAAGAAATGCGTGTGTAGGTCGGATCTATTTACATATTTACATGTATTAGATTCTTTCATCACTCAAATTTTCCAACTGCAGTTTAAGCTCTGTTATAATCCATAAACTCAACTTGAAGATTAAAACCAGGTGTCTATGAGTTATAATCACAGTCCTTTTCTGGTACCCTTACTGGATGTGAATCTGGAAAAGGAGAAAATGTTCACGTAACACAGGAATTTCATGATGCACAACCACTGCTTCTGTGGTTGTCTTACGTGTGCACATGTTGTATTTCTTGATGACAGGCTAATGTTAGCATGGATACAAATTCTATATCTGTCAGGTTTATGTAAGGAAGCATGGGCAAGGAGCAAGCTTAGATGCTGTATACTGAATGTGTTTTAGAACTGTATCTCAACAGTGTTTATGGCTGCAATCTGAACATTGCTCCACATGCATTCATCCTGGGAAAATATTTTGAAAGAGAAGGAAAGATTAGGGCAAAAAAACTTTAGGGGACTAATAGGGTTTTAATTATTGTAACAGACAACATGATTTTGCATAAAAAATTTTTCTTGGCTACTGCTGCAATAAATAAATTTCTAACACATGTAGTAACACACAAGTAAACCAGTATTAATGATAAACATAATGATGGTTTCTCCATCTGGGCTTTACCAGTTTCATTTTTTTATGTTCACCCTTTTAATAAAATTTCATATAATCTTAAGGTAATCTTTGCACTTTTTTTGTGAAACTGATTATTTATTGCCCAATTCTAACTCCCTTCTCCCAACACTGATTATTATAGAATCATAGAATGGTTACAGTTGGAAAAGACCTCCAGACCACCTAGTTCTAACCCTCTGGCATGGTCAGGAACACCTCCCACTAGACCAGGTCACCCAAGGCTCTGTGCAATCTGGCCTTAACCACACTCACGATTTTTCTTTTTTTAGTCTGTGACTACATACATACTCTGATTGAAGAAACAGACTTTGTCATAACTGCTGTTTCTATAGTGAAAGCTGGTGAAAGTCATGCTAGCTGATGACTCTCATGTTGCATTTTGCTACTTCTTTTGATCGGCAATATATTCAGTTAATTTTGTCCTTCAGTACTAAGTGTTAGATGAATCATACATATCTTAATTTGTGACACAGTAACCTGGATTAAGGTTATATGTCAATGATATGCAATGCCTTAGCAGCTGAGCTTTTAGTTTCCTCCTTGGAATCTTCCTTCTCAGGTATGAAATGCTGGCAGAAATGACCTAATTCACACACAGGATAAAACACGATTCTTCATTTTCTGCAAATAGTCACCAATATATATCTAAATATATGCAGTATTATGTGAAAAAATGTATAATTGTTGTTTGCTGTGGTCTTTTTGCTGCCCTAAGTAATGGTGCAGGTTGGTAAAGTATTCATGACTCATGCAAGTTGCCTCCTACCAGGGCAGCAAAATTATCTTCTCTACACTAATCATCAATATCATTGACCTTTGTCATAAAATTTGGGTTGTTCATATCTATATCCCATTAGAAGTACCATCCCATGACCACCTTTTTGGGGTCTATTAAAGTCATGTCAGAAAGAATCACTGACTTCTTGTCAAACACATCCAACCTTCCACATTAATATATCCATGGATGCCTCACTAATCACTCAGCAAACAGTGCATGATATGCACCAGGCAATGAGAAGTGAGGGAGAGATCTTTGGAGGATCCTACCCTCTTCAAGGAATGGATTTGATGGTGAGCATGATAAATAACACAGGTCACACGATATGCTTTCTCCCCCATCATGAACTGTGGGATTGGATAGACAATGTTCACTTGTTTTCTCCTTTTCCTCCCTCATCTGCTCAGAAACACAGGAAGAAACTCATTTATTTGATTAAAAAGGTGATGAGATTTTTTAGCTTGCTTTTTTTTTAATTTTTTTTTCTCTAATTCCTCTTTTTGTCATAGCTACTTAACCCTTAGAAAATTATACTGCACACAATCCCATATTGAGTGGAGATGTGCTCTCAGTACTGCTTTTAATTAAAAGTTAATTGAACTTGAAAAAGAAAAATAAATGTAAAAATTCCAAAAACTGACCACTTCGTACAATGTCATACAAGTTATTAAAAAAATGCTGGACTGCATGGGCTCTTTGGATTTCCAAATATTAGATATACCCCTTTATCTCCATGTCGCAGAAATTCTTTCATGGATGAAATGTTGATATTTACCCAATGTAAAATAGTTTTGAAGCTAAATTTGATAGGCTTTGGAAAAACTGCTTTAATATCTCTAAATGGATGTAACCCTCTAATTGCAAATTATAATCATTATTTTTGTATTATACCCATTAGCATGCTCTCACGGGGAAAACAGAAATGTGAAGAAACAGAACTGGACAGTTCCAAGACCATATGTAAAGAACTACAATTATAATACAAAAAAAGAGAACTATAACAAATATTATTAATAATGATAACACTAATAAAAACATAACTTTGGAAGGGATATAATTTCATATGCTTCAGGGCATAAACTAGTTTTTACCTATAAGGGCTTAGGAAGAAAATTCCCCTTTGGGCAAATTGTTGTATTATTCATCTATTTCTCTGAAGCATCTGGTGCCAGCCATTGTTAAAAGCTCATTCCAGATCTATCTATTTCTTGTTCTGTGAGCTGAAATAAAAATGTATTTACCTAAAACTAATTTCAAGGTAGAGATATTATCTGTGCCAACATTATGCTGGCAGGGCACTCCATAATATACTTCTGAACACAGAGCCAAATACAGCCCTTTTGAAGATCGGCAGGCTTAGTCTGACAGTTTTGGCAGATGTCTGGTATACTTCAAGGGCGTTGAAGTTTGTGCCAAATTTCCTTCTTTGATTTCCACAGATCTGAATGCACACATCTGGTTATGGGAGGGGTTATCACACATCTACATCTGCCAAACACGGCCATGCTCTAACCCATGCATATTGTTTTAATTCCTGTGTACCTTCTTGTGACAGGCTAATTCCAGCAGTAAGTTATTTCAAAATCATTTAACAGGAAATATTGGGGGGGGTGGTGGGGGTGGT
>JAOEHY010047204.1:0-20968 GCA_025447955.1 Psilopsiagon aurifrons
AGGAGGAATTAATTTTGACATACACGGGTGACTTGCAGAAACTTGTTACTACAGCCGAGTCTGAATGAACATCATAAAATAGTTCTGTCTGAGGCACAGTGCCCCAAGGTCCCAGGCCAGGAGTCAAACCTCACAGCATAGGATGTACAGAGACCAAATTTCCCCATGTTTTCTCCAGCAGAAAAGCTTCGGTTGGCCTTTTGTGAATTTGAAAATACAAAATTTTTATGATTTGGCCCCAAAATCCAGTGGGGGATCAAGCACTTCAATTATATCAAGACATGCAAAATTTTAATTCAGACAGGGTTTTGACCTTGCTGGATTAATTTTGTGATTACTTTCATCAAAATGAGATTATATGCTTTTTAAATCACATCTTGTACATGATATAAATGCTTGTATACTGTTACCCAGATGGCGAAACTGTACTGGAAAAAAAATATATTTGAAAAGTATCACTTCCAGAACTGGAGGTAAAGGTTACAAAAATGTGTTTCTGTTGGAAAAAATCCTAGGTGTTCTTCTATCAAAAGCACTAGAAAAAAAACTGCCACCCCTCAGTGAAAATGTTAATCTGTCAAACAAACATACAGTATGAATCACGTCTTTTTAAAAAGTGAACTTAAATTACTTTCCATCATGCAAACATCTTATATTGATTACTCAAGAAAAGAAGACCCCACTTTTAGAAAAGTAATGACCAAATGTATGCTGACATGGTTGAAATATTAAAAATATTGATGCCACATAGCAGATATCAACACTGTCTTTGATCTTTCAAGGTACCATCTGCAGTACTGTATTATGGTTTGCAAACACGTGAAAAAGAAAATTTTGCATTCAAATGCAGATTTTCATCACATGTCAGAATCAGGTAGGAATTCTGAAAAGGAAAGATAGCGTTAACAGACAACAGGATTTCTGCCTCGAGTAGTATACACACATGGCAAACCCTGAAGTGTTTTCTCTCTGATCAGATTACAGACCTTTTATGTTTTTTTCCATTTTGTGAAAGTATAAGGGCAAAATGACTAAGGTTGGGGAGGGAAAAACCCAACCACAATAAAACCCAAACACTTCAATTTACTTTAAATAAATATTTAAAAGCAAAGAGTGATTGCTAATTCACATTAATTATATGTGTTGTGGTAAAGGAACATGGTGTTGAAAACCAGAGCATCTAAGACCACTGCCTTGGGGCTATCACTGTGAGCAAACCAAAATGAGGTACGTACAGAGTTGGATTATTTAGTCTGAAGTATTTCTACTTTGACAACAGCCATCTGAAATTCAGCATTTGTTCTTTATCTTCCCCCAGTTCCTCCCCCCATGCTATGCCATGCTGCCTGGGACCACACACCATTTGCAGGCCAAAGTTGCAATTGCAGCTCCATCTGTACTCATGAGGGAGACCAAGCAAACTCGCACCTGCTTCACCAGGGCCACAGCACACACTGTGTTTTGCTTATTTGATCTGTTTTCTATGGGTTATTCACTTTTTTGGTTGTTTTTTGTGGATTTGGGTTTTTTTTTGTTTGTTTGTTTTGTTTTGTTTAAATTAGGACAAGAGAATTCGATCATAAGAGGTACACGGTCCACAGCTGTGGCAAAGTCCTTTATACCTGCTCTTGTACTTCCACAAAGACAGAAAAAAATTGGGTGTCCCTATATAATTCACTGGTGGCATACACCACTTTTCACACCTGCAGATTTCAGAGCTGCTCTTTGCTGCACACACACAGATCCCATGTGTTCTGCCATCTACTGCAGAACAAGTCTCATCTGTTGTCCCATTTCTATACCTTGGCATCGCAACTAAGAAACACTGGAATGGACTAGCCACCTGAAAAGCTCAACTGAAATAAGTATCATAATTTTTCCTCCTCTAGGACCAAGAAAATTTTCTGTAATGAGGGAGAATGAAAGTACTTACATGAAAAATTCATCTTAGTTTACTATTGGTTTACTACTACCGTCTTTCAGCTTGACAGACCATGTTCAAGACTTACTGTTTTTACCTGAACTCATAACCTTCCAGAAGAAATAGTTTTACATGTGCAAGCACTTGGGGAATTTTGGCACACACCTCGAGTGACACTGGCAAGCTTTCAAACTGCATAATGCTTACTGTTGTTTCAGTTTTATCAAAGAAGTGTGTTAACTACCTCGAGCTTTTGCCCCGTTTCGTCATTGCACGAATACAGTCTCCAAAAATCCACCCACGCTCTTCTGCCTGCAGGCTCCTGAGGAGCTATATCGTCCTAAGAATTCAGGCAGGTGCTCATGCAGGCAAGTTCTGCATCCTACTGAGGAGACATGGTGTATTTTTCTTCCAGAGAACACCTGCCTGCCAGGAAAATCCCACTAATGGCCTCTGAATAAATCATAATTAGGATGTAAATGGAGGATAACTCTCACACTGCTCCCTCCACCACTGGGATTCAATAACTACCACAGCAGGGGCTAAAACCTTTCTTTGATTTACCTCCAGAGGAATGTTGTTTTGCTAAATGAAAGTGATGAAAGCCAAAGAAAGATTTATCATACTAAGTTCCTCTCAAAAGTACTGGTGCTATTTTGCTCTAATTCAAAGTTTGCCTCCAATAAACAGTATTTTTTGTTAGCTCTTCCAGTGACTGCTAAGACAGCTGCCACATAATTTCAGTTATTTCCCCATCTGTTCAGAAACACTTAATATGCATTTTCTTCAGCAGGCATGGACACTCTTATTTGTTGAGTCACCTAAAAAAATAAATACAAAAAAATGACACTCCCCCCCCCCCTTAGTTAATGGGAACAACTATCTTCTCTGCAGTGCTGCCACTCTTGACTAACGTTGCAACACCAAACAGTAATTAAAACCCCACAAACTCCATCACTACTTCTTTCTAGGGGGATTACATTTGATTTTGAAAGAAAGGGAATATTGTGTTGTACAACATTTCTTTCATACTGGACTAAAATTTCCTTTTCTCTTTCCCAAGAATTGCCAGTTTAACTTTCTCCCTGCATGTCTACAGCCCCAGCAACTTGAGGACTAATTACACCAGCTCTGTGCTAACAGCTGAGTAATACCCCAAGTTCTCAAGTCAATGTCCAGGCCCGACACCGGAAAGAGCAAGCAACAATCCATGCCTGCCTCCCAGCTACAGTGCCTGCAGCAGACCTGGGAAAGGCAGGTTCTCTGCTCTGGGCATGTGCCTCAATCTAATCTTCTACCCATGAGGCAATGGAATGGATGCTGAACAAATTCTCACATTTGTCTTTGAATTAGAAACCGTTCTTCCTCAACCTAATAACACTGGAACATCTCAACCATGATAGTACTTGCAAAAGTAGGAGCAAATACACATTTTTATGAATTGCAGGTTTTCCAACAGTCAAAACTCTCTACTTTCAGAGACAGAAAAGCCACAGGATGTCATTCCTGCCCTCCCAACCTACACAGCACATCTGTGCTGCCTCTTCCACACTTGAATCACCTGGTGCATCTCATGGGGTATTTACTGGTGTAAGAAAGTGCCTTGTGTCTTTTCTGGATTGCAGCCCCGGGCAGAGCTGGGTTTGCGGGGCTGCCCAAGCTCACAGTGCCTGGCACATCTGCATTTAGAAAATCAGTGAGAGAGTGGACTCAAACCTGCAACCATCTTTAACAACAGCAAAGCCCTCACCGTTACCAGCACAGGATCACACCACATCAACCAAGCATCATGTGTCACGTAATTAATGAGACTTTGCACAAGTACTTCATTAACACCTGGGGCCAATCACAGATTTTTGTTGGATTATACTTACAGCAAAAGTTTCAAAAGTGCCTAAGGTCCATTTTGGAAATTGACATAATTCTCTAAGATCCCAAGTCCCAGTAGGAACTGGCAGGGCTCAGGCTGCCAAATACCCAAACTGACAGCTACCCCAGACCTGCTCAGCTCACAGCTCAGCAGCATGGGCACGGCGCTGGGTATCAACATGCCTCATGGCCTGTACCACTGATTGATGCTCAGTGTGATAAGATCCTTGACTTCTCCAGAAGGCCATGGGCCATACTCTCTGGGGTGTTTCTGAAGCAAGTAAGAAAGATGTGGCCAGAATTCCAGAAAATTTTTTGTATCCAAAAAAGCAAACAGAAATTCAGGGGAACTTTCTGAAAAAACCCCATGTGAACTTAATGTCCAGCATGGAAAACATAAAAAGGGAGCTGGGTACAGAATTTGCTTGTATGCTCAATGGTACTTTTAGAAGCACCTATCTGAGCCTTCACAGACTTTACTTCCTTCCAAATTCAGACTATCAAGATCTCATGAACTTCTAATGGTTCACTAAGGGTTTTACCTTAAGGTTTTATTCAAATGCATCCACTCAGAAGGTCCTGAGCCACCACAATCTTGGATTTAATTGATGATGATACAAAAAACATTCACATGATATCAGGGTAAAAACTGATGAAAAACTATCCTTGCATTGCTAAAAATGCATTCTCAAATCACATTTGGCCTGGGAACCATTCGCTGCCAGAATGTGACTATTATTTGCCACAGGGGAGGCCACTGGTGACACACAGTGTCACACATTGGTGACAGGGAGTTCCAAATGCTGCCAAGAGCGCAATAAAATCCCTTTTTCCCAGTAGATTCCTGCGACTCCTGATACATGGCTTGCAACATCGCATCACACTGAACACCGTCTTCCTACTGGAGGAGGCAGATGATCTTCAGAGATGAGCATCAACATGCTCTGCGCACAGGCTCAAAACAAACCAAGAAATGCCAGGTTCCCTCAAGAATTAGAACATAAACAGTAAACTATGGCCCTTTGGATATGGTGGAAATTGTTACCTCTAGACACAGACATTTTTGGGTTCCTGAAAACTACAGTCTCAGAATTGTCCTCAAAAGAAAAAGTAATAATATAAACACTTTGTGGCTTTCTCACTCTCTACTCCCATGTGTTCTTTCTGCAATGCAAACATAATGAGAAAAGTCATATTCCACTATTTATAAACAGCATGTGACTATTGAGCAAACTGGGAATATGCGTACAAAAGGGCTTACATGTAATTGCTATGTGAGGGGCAAAGTGTTCACTGCACTGGAGCTGCCAGCACTGCAAAAAGCTTTTCCTGTTTTTAAAGAACTCAAAAACTAAAATGCATAAATTTTTTTGTTACTGCAAAACACTGTTTAAATGGGGTTTGCTTTCTCTGATGTCTTAACAAATATCTCTGCATATTGTATATACCAGAAACCCGTATCAACATTGTAAACCCACCTGAGACCTGATCACTTTGCTGACGGAATGCAATTATTTTTCAAATTGTTTTTCTTTTTCCATAGATGTATTGCAAAGGCTGTGGTTTATTTGGGGTTTGCAACACCAAAGGACAACACAAAGTGGAAAACCACCAAGATCTAGAGTCCGAAAGTTTGCTACAACTGCAGGTCAAAAGCTTTGCTTCCTTTAGAAGAGGAACTATCATAATACCCCCTGAAAATTACCTTCTTCATTATCTACTAAAAAGCTCCCCCCCAAAAAATGATATTCACATATTTGTTATAAAAACAAATTTAGTTTCTTTTGTGTTATATTTAATCTACACTGGGAAATTTCCTGATCATTGCCGGCCAGAAATGCACTACAAAGACTAAAAATCAGATTCCCAAGGACTGAACACCTGCAGAAATTGGATTCTATTACTAACTATTTGGAGTGCAAAAAAAGTCACCTCTTAAAAAGTTAACCACTCCCAGCTACTTCAGCTTCTTCACTAGTATTCCTTCCAGTTTGGATAGAATCAGCAGTCATTCTGATTTTAAGCCTGTCAGCAACTCATTTGCTGTAAAAGACCTCAGTTAATCAAACGATATCCACAAACAGGATTTTGTAGCAATTCAGTAGCAATTTGTGACAGCTGCATTGGCAATACAGAAAGAAATCTTAACAAATTAGAAGCTGACACTGATTTTATGTAATGGCAACCAAAACTGATGACAAGAAAATGAGTAATTCTGAATACAGTAATTCCACTTCAGCCCACTTTTAGGATAACTTGTCTTGGTTCAACCCTGTGTATGCCTGCTTAGGGGAGTAGGTGAAACTCCACTTGCAGGATTTTGCCACATTCTTGAGTGCCTCTCTGTAATTTTACCAACTGGGCACCCATAACACTTTTTGCTATAACTTCTTTTTAACTCTTCTAGCAAAAGCAATATAAAAATTGATAAAAAAAATCCAGTCCCAGTGATCATGCACTGAAAACAGAGAAGAAAGTGCTTGGAGATGTGACATTTTAAAATATCTCTATAAGTTTAATTTTTATAAGGACAGAATGAGGCATATTAAATTCTTTTCATACTATAAGGTATGAGAACTTGTACAAGAAAACCCCAAATAAAATGATTGATCCAAGTGACTGAAGAGGTGTGAAAACAGTGCAAACTGGAATTGGCAGAGACTTGCTGAGATCTTGAAGACATCTGTTTTTTCTTTTAAATGAAGTCTGCCATATCCTTTCTCTTTAAAACAATACTGCAATTTGGATCTTTGCTTTTCCAATTTAATTGAGAAACACTTATGAAATATTTCTGCTAAGAGCATTCAGAGCCATGCTCTAGAGTCACTGTTGAAAGGCAAATGCCTTCTGTACTGGTAGGAGTAAGATGGGACAATATCAGGCAAATGCAACTTGTAAGAAATCACAATCCTGTTTTGAGCAAAAGCTCATGCTAATGGGAATGCAAAGCAAAAAGAAACTGAAGTGATAACACACATGCTGATTGGCTTTGATAGCGAATGTGTTCCAACATTTTTGGGGAGTACCAATAGGGTCATGACATACAGTGAATGTATAACAATAGCAAAAAGTGATCAATACAATGTCAGAAATTTAATATAGAAAGGATTTCTCCTACAAACTCTGCCTTTCACAAGCATTCTTACACAATCAATCCTCTTCTTGGCAAGGGGCTTCAGGATCATAATGTAAAAAGCATACACAGTCAAATGATTTTTGAGTGATAGTGAACTTTATAATTATTTTTGTGGGAACAAAACTCTAAATTGTGTGGTACTGGTTGGTGCTGCCAGTCCCAAAGAACATTAATATATTAAAGCCTTGATCCTGTAGACCACTGGCTTCCCAGAAGGGCCTCTACAAGTTACTCAAGACTTTATTTGGTGGGTTTGGAAATGGCTACACTGTATACAAAAATTTCTGTATTTATTTTTTAAAAAATTAGCTTTACAAAAAAACTTTTCCGGTTTTTTCTCTCTCTTTTTTTTTTTTTCTTTTAAAGATATCATTATCTACAGGAACCCATAAAAATTTTTCCATATTTACATCTTGATAGCTAATCACTGACAAATATAATATCGTGAAATAAAATATTGAAAGTGAATATCCAACCTTTTAAATAGACATTTGGCTCACAGCATAAACGACAGAGAAAACAAATAAACAGAACAACAACAAAAAAAGATCTGTTCTTCCTACAGGCCTGATCTTTTCCTTTCTCTTAATAAAAAAAAAAAAAAAAAAAGAAAAAAAAGTATACTGGCGGGAACAAACACGCTGCTTCTAAGCAGAAAGCCAGCAACAAACTGCTTGAATCCAGCTCCTCACACTGAAGAAACAAGCTCTCTAAAGCTCATGTGAGTGGTTGCTGAGATATACACTTGTCCTGTTGATGCAGAACTGGCACCTGTCCTCCATACTGCTCCTAATGCATCGTTTGCCTTTTATTCTGAGGAAGGGCATGGTCTCATCCTCCCCTTCTTCTGTTCTCAAGAGATATAGTCTAGCTTCATTCTTGAATTATGTATTTGGCCACTGATGCACGGAGGCATAAGGTTAAGGTAGGAAGAGGACAGCATGCCTCTACCTTCCAAGTACACATATCTGCTCTCTCCTCTTCTGCCCAAAGATGCACACTGCCCCACACAGCTATTCACACAGGAGTATACAGAGGGCCAGGCCCTCTCAAGGGGAACAGACCAGCATGTCACACTGCCCCTTGTAACCCCCTTTGGAAAATAAATTTCCTGGCCTATCCCTTTTGCCAGCAGTCTGGGAAATGCCAAGGAGGAGGATGAAGAGGTTATGGAGGAGCTCACACAGCTGGATGGGGCCAAGCCAGCAGCCTGGTCAACCATGGCCCCTGCTGAAAGGCTGCTGCTGGCAGCTGAAGTGCAAACTGGGACTCGGAGGGAATGCAAAGCTCCTCAACTTGGTCTCCAGTTCCCTTGTGGGGACAAATTCTCTGAAATTCAGGCCTTTTGTTTGTTGCCGTGTACTGGGACACGTGCTACAGCTACTGTAATAAGAACTCAAAACTATGCTATATTACTTTACGTCCACTCACACCCACAAACACCTCTTCATGCACACATAGATGTTGGCAGGTTATATCAGCATTCATATAAAGCTTTGGAACTTTTCTCCCTCTACAGTAAGAGCAAAAGCTACTTAACTGGTACCTTACTGTTAACTGCAAATGTGCTTTAGAAGCAGCATTTCCCGAGATAACTTTCTTCTGTAAATATCACAGTGACCATAATATATCATTAAATGTATTTTGCTGAAGTGCGCAGCCAATAACCATGGCTATATATATATTTATATAATTCCACCCACCCCCAAATCTCTTTAAAGAAAGTCTGTAAAAGCCGGTGTCGCAGTGTGAAAGCTTCCTTGGGCATAGGAGTTTAAACAATGTACCTCACCATTAAAAGGAAAGAGAAACAAATTAAACAGCTGTAGGCGCATTATCCCATACTTCTACAGTGTTGTGTCTAAATGCTGTGCTGGCTTAACAAAGCAACTGTGCACAAGTCAATCTGTCTTAAAATACTGCTGTAAATATTGTCATTGGTTTGGTTCTACAGTTGTGTTCTCCTCTTCATCCCTCTTGGGCTTCCCTTTCTCTTCCTCCTCTTCCCTGATGGCCTGGATTTGTTCTGAAGACTGATGCAGTGTGGACTGCTCTGTGCCTTGCTTCTCTGTCCCAGCTAACATCTCCTCGTCCTCAATTACTTTCTTCCACATTTTATGGTTCTGAAGCAGGTGCTGAGTGATCTGACAGTAGATTTTCCTCCTCTTGAACTTCTTCTTTCCTGCAAAATACTGTGTGTCATTAAGGTACTATTTTCTGTGAGAGAAGAAGAAAAAGGGACTGAAGGTGAAGAAAGCAGACAGGGTGTACAACGACATATAGGAACTGCATCAACAGATTTTTAAACTCACAAACTTTAACACTTACATTCAAAAAGCTATACCTCTCCAGATCTCCAGGAGAACAAACTGTTTTCCTGCATAGATTGAGCCTCAGCTTCATCCTGTCATAAGCTGTGTGCTGTTCCCTGACTATGCAGCTCATGGACACATCTAGTGCTTGAATGATCAGCATGAAACATGTTGCTATGCTGGTCCTGCTCATTTTTTTTGCATCAAGTACTTAAAGACTGATCAACCTACTCAGTAACATGCACGTCATACTCTGTGCCCCCTCCTCCCCCCAGCCCCCAATGGGTCCCTGATGAATGCCCTGTGAAAAAACAAAAAACAATCACAATTTTGTTTTCTCCCCATTGTAGCTCTGATCTGAGCTGTAGAAGAATGACGAATTAGCAAGCATTAGTAATTAAAGGAGGGAACACATTCCTATGTTCCTTTTTCAAAGCCAGAGATTAACCATTCCACCTTTGGTGTGGAGATGACCTTAGAGCCTTTGCAACAACACTACTTCAGCAATGGAGACTGACCACTGAAAAAGTAGTCACATAGCTAAATACTATCAGGGGCTTGCTCGTCTTTGGTTTTGAAGCATCAGTTCCCTACTGCTAACCTATAAAATGTTTTTGCAAGTGGCGGTTCTCATGGGTCCTGACGCAGCTGCACTGCAAGTGTTTTGCTGTCCAAAGTGTGGTTTTTTCTGCATCAATATAGCCTGTTCAAGACAGATTCTTAACTCCTGAATGGTACAAAGCTTGAAAATTTTCTCTGGTCATCAATAGTGGCAATGGCAGTCACAGAGCTGAAATAATAATCCCCCCCAAAGACAATTGCTTATCTCTCTTTTAAAGAAAATGACGCAGAGGAATGTTTTGTACCAAATAAATTTGCGTAGATTAGTATTTGCAGGTTGCCCAAAGTATGTCTGTGTCAGGATCCAAACTGTTTAGCCCTTGAAGCTTTTGAACTGGAAACAAAGGGCTTTTCACTGAGCACAGACCAAATCCAATTCAATCCTTCATTAGTTCCCTGTAGGAAACCTTCAGGTTTAGCACTAGTAAGAAGTCCCAGTTCTGCCAACGCTGCAGCAGGACATTCTCTCTTGGGTTTTCTGGGTGACCTCGCATCTTGCTGCTCTCTGCAGACACCAGTAAGCACTTGCTGTGCTCTGAATTACTAAAGACTGAGTCTGTTTAATTCTTATGCTTGCAACACAACTTTGGGGGAATTACCTACATAATAAGAAGAATGATTTTAAGCTACCTTAAGGTTCAATAACTCTTTATCTCAAATGCTTTAGTGAATTATCAGGACCTAGGTGAAGTGTTTTCTGCTACAATTATATTTCCACCTGCCTAAAAGGCATTTCCATCAAGAAAAAGAACTTCCCCAACATTTACACAACTCTCTGTATGTATGCATCTGACATCTCAATCTTTTATTTTACTGAGAAAGTTTAGGATATCCAAAATTGTGTTGATGATAAATTTCTAATGACCTGTAAGACCCCTATATTGGCACAAAAGGTGCTGTGTATGTCTGATTCAGGTCCCCACAGTCACAGAGAATTTAGGGAACTGGAAGACAGCAGTCTGCAACATGCTCATATGATCAAGAAACAAGTACCCCACATTTGGAAAGAATGAAAGAGAAATAACATGTTTGGGTGTTTCAAAACTTCTGATACATTAATTTTAAAGGTTTTGAAAAAATGATAAAGAGTCTAAAAGCACCAGGTTGAGTAGTAAAGTACTGTCCTGGAGTAGAATGCAAAAAAGAAAACAGAAGACAAATAAAAAATGGTCTGTTTGCAATGTGTCAAGGGTTAATAATGGTCTGTGCTTTTAACCTGAAAGCAGCACTGCTGGACTTCACTAGCAGTGATACAGAAGGTAAGTGAAGAGAGAAATGAGGTGAAAGGGAACTAAGGCTTTCAAAGTAAGATTAGACACTCCAATGGATAAATGAGAAGATCCTTCATCTTATTTTTTAATACTGCGGTATCACTTTCAGGCTTTGGGGTCTATGTTGGTTACTTACCGCATAAGATTTCCCTCTCTAGGCGATTCCGTAAGTGCCAATCTGCCACTGCAATATGTGGCTCTGTGTGCTATTGCAGAACTGACAGACCATAAGGTGCAAAACCAAACCTGTGTGGGGTGTATTACCTACTATTTGCTGTTCTCAACATCTTTTGTGCATGAGAACCTGCTAAACTTAAGATACAAGCAAATGTGTGTGACTGAACAACAGAAATGATTTCTTAAATACAAAATGTATACCCCTGGATCTTACTAGAGACACAATGTCAATTACGCACATCAAGAGATGCAAATTTTAGTTCTACATCCTATGTGACTTATTGTAATCATCAGATCTTTCCACTTCTCAGCTTCCGAGACAGAAAACAGGGATGGGCATGAAAATGTGTGGGAAAGAACAGAAAAAATCACTACTTCACTAGTGCATGTGAGGCTGATGCTTTGTAGAAGGGTTAGATATAGGGGAAGGGAAGAAAGATAACCAGGAGGAAGGAAACAAAAGTACAGTAGTAGGAAATTGAGGGGAAGGAGGAACAAAAAAGAGAGGAAAAGTTAAAGCGTGCAGGATTAAACTGGTAAAACAAATAGGTCTACAGATACAGCCTTTTCTCTTAAAAATCACTTCCAGTGAGTTCCTGAGATCTTTCAAGGTACAGTTTTCCTCTCAGTATGACAAATGTTGGCCCTGTTGCAGTTCTGGAGTAGATGCAGAAGACTATTTGCATTAGTTACTCATTTAGTAACCTTTAGCCAGAAAGGCCAAACAACACAGCTCCAAACACACAACACAGCAATGCTCAGTGCCAAGTCTCTCCCTGTTCTTACCCACACATTATCTTGAAGAGATTTGCATTAAAACACTTCCATTGCTAAAAACCTCTTTTACTGTGTCAACATCTCAGAGCCTCATTCTATTATTCCTATACATAATGCTAACTTGTGGAAATGATGAGTGATTTCCAGGAAAAAATCTCCCAAACATCCTTTCTGCAACTGAAATTGTTGCAGTCTACTTACAGTCTAAAAAGAGTCTAAAACATCTCATGCACAGACAGCTGATCCACCACCAGGAACCTCAACTGAAGGTAGAAATGAGTAGGAGATAAGAACAGCAATATATGTCAGTCCTGAAAACATGGAGGATCCCCATTACCAACATAACTGGCTATATTCGAGCTTCACCAAAGGCAGCACTGAAGCACTGTAACTTTGGAAAAGCCCATGTTGAACCTCACCAATTCACGGTCTCTATGCTTTTACAAAATGTCTGTTTAGCTTTTTGGCCACAATATGAAACTTTCTCTGTTGAAAAATTTAAGTGTGACCAACTTACTGGATTCAGCATTTTCACAAGTTTCCATTTCTGCTGTTTCTTCCTCTTCATGCTCATCAGTATCTCCTGATTCATCACTATCTTCTATCCATTTTCCTGGCATCAGCCCCGCTGAGTCATAGGAGTTACATAGTGGTCCCACAATGTGAGTGATGAAAGATTCCTGGAGGTGAGCCAGCTGAGGAGCAGAGCGATCCATGAAGGGACTGATTGGCAAGCCCAGGCTAGCCTCTTCATCACCCTGGAGATGAAAAATAGTGGTAATTTCTCTGAAGTAAATGAAACAAAACCATGTCATGAAAAGGAGCAATACACATCAAACCAATTAAAAATGATGAAAGAGAAATAATTCATCTCTAATGCCACTTCCACAGCACACCAGCATGAAATTACAGTGACATCACATCAACTGGTTAATCAAAGTTATAGCTCTTTTCTTTCACAGACAGTGTGAATTTAACGAGGATGTTAGTTGACAACGGTGCAAAATGATGCCCACTGCCCTTGTCCTGTACTTTACACTGCGAGTGTGAAAATGTGAAAATAATTAATTTCTTCCTTTCTTCACATTACTAAAAAAAAATCCCATCTGATTTTGTGATTGTTAGTTCAACAACCCTGTAGTAGGCCACCTGTTTGCAGGGAACAAGACTGAACTTCTACAAGCACAGGCTATCCCACTGAGCTACTTTTCTTATTAATTTTGTCCTTACTAAGCACGGAAGGGTCCTCTTGGCATGAGGTCATAAGTATTTGTTTCCTGGGACTATTAGAATGATCCCTACAAAAGAGGGGGTTACTCAGAAGCAGTAAATCTTTGCCATAAGGTTTCTCCTAGGTTTTCTTGAGGAAAGAGGGTGGAGGGCAGATACAGGAAGACTTTTTTTCTCCCTCCTCTCATGATGTAAAAGAAAGTAAAACTTGCAGAACCAAGTCTAGCATACTCACTCACCCCTATTACAGCAAAGCTTCTGGTGATACCAGTGAGTTTTCAGCTGAGTGGATGTGTCAAGACTGTATGCCATCTGCCCAAGCAAAAAATCTAATCCCAATAATCAAGCCTAATATGAAAATTATTTTTTAATACAATACAGAGATCTATATTTCAGAATATTTTCAGTTTCCATTATTTAGGTTACAAGGAGAATTTATCTCTTTGTAACCTAATTTTTCCAAAAGTCATGGACAATGTATTTAGTCAGGCCAAAGAATAAGAGTTAAATTCTGAAGTATGCACAATGCATATTTAAGTGCCTTGTGTTTTGTTATTTTATAATTACCTATCAGCAGATGTTATGTTCAAAGATTAAATGCAAAATATTAGTATTAACAAAACACTGAAACATGCCATCCATTCCTGAAATTGCAAGCAAATTAAGAAGAGGTGGCAGCTCACTCTTCCTTATAGTAACACATCTGAGATTTCCTGGATGTGAGGTGTCAGTAATGGGAAGAAAGCTGACTCCTGAATATTTAAAAGTTCTTTTTTCATCATCTGTTAAAACATAATTCATTATGTGAAACATCTTGCACTGTGGTTTTGGTTCTTTTTAATACGACTAACCTGTCTTCAAGTAAGTGCTGAGTACAGGGAGGGAAGAAAAGGAAACCTGCTATAGCTACATGACACAGGATTTTTAATGTTTCTGTTCAACATGTTTTTAATTGGGAGGTTTTATTTATATAGGAGTTATTAAAAAAAAATGGTGTTTATTAAAGGAAACTTAAGAAAGATATTTCATTATTTTCACAACAGAGGCTGAAAGCACATATGTTTTCTGATAACAGTCTTAGGGAAATGTAAACTTCCCACAAAAATCTTCTTTTTAGAAATGAGAAAATAAAGACATTTCCCCTCTCTGAAAAAAATCTGACAGTCCAAAGCACTTGAGAGGTTTGATACACCTCTCATACCACATTACATTAAAGAAAATCAGATTTTAACCTAGGTTAAATAAATTGAGAATCTAGATAACATGTTTTTCTGAATCAAATTTTGCAGAGAGGAGAAATTGCGAATGTAGATTTATTTATTTATTTACAGGAAAGATAATCTCCAACAGCCCTTTGGAGCAGCTTCCAAGAGCATGAAAACATTAGTAGCACACCTTTCTGACTGGTGGAAAGTAACCTAAACTCCTACTCTGGAACAGATAACACAGTATCCTCCTACACATGCTCCTCTCAAGCTTGATATAGATCTCACTATCCAACACTTCGGCAATATTAATGTGCTGCAGCACCTACTACCCTCTGACATTAATTATGTGGGATCAAAGAAGAGTCATACCATATATCTGAGCAACAGGTTTTGTCTGCATGTAGTAGTCACACACATAAGCTATGATCACTACCAGAATTAAGTGAAGTACAATTTGTTGGGAGAGTTTTAATGAAAACAAATATCAAGTATCTCCTGAAAGTGTACTTGGGACATGAAGGTTGACCTCTTTTATGGGACTCTCTTTCTTTAAGAAAAAAATGAAAAGAAAAATGGAACCAACTGTATATATAATACATGTAAGGGTCACTGTTCTCCTTTTTTCTCAGGACATCTAACATATATGAGGAGCTTCAGGTCAATGTCTGAATTTTATCCCTTTTCCCATTTCTTTACATACCCCAGATGGCAGCAGCAGCAGAAAATCCTGTTTTGGTTTGGTTTTTTTTAAACTGTAAGTACAGTAAATTTAAGAGAAGATGAAAAGGTTTTGCAAGGGATTAGTTTGTGACTTCAAGTTACTGTACAGCCTCCTTGAGAAATCTGTGGGGTGTCTAGTTCAGTGATTTAACTTGCTTGCTTCTCAAAAAGACAGGATGTAGAGTTTAGTCTAATCAGCACATTCAAAATATGTTCCCACTTTGGAAACAGAGGAATAGTGTGGGAACAGCCCTGCCCCTTGCACTCAGCAGGGCTAAATAGGTTATAATAAGAAAAGGTTGAATTAAGGCTCCTTTACACCTGGCAGGAGAGGACCAGTCCCTGGCTCTATTCCCAGGTCTTTGTAAATCAGTGGCTGTCCTCCTTCCTTGTGCTACCATCAGCTGATCCTTGCATAATTAGTGCAGTTCTACTGACAAATCCTCGGAAAGCTGAAAGTGTTATCTTCAAAAGTAAAGCATGAGTCAGGATCAATGTGAAGCAAGCAGATATGGTTAGTCTGTGATAAACTGAAAGTCAATGCTATAGTCGTGTTCAGCAAGTAAGGGTCCTGTGTGTGTGAACAGAGATGTGGCCCGCAGGGAAGGTAAAAATAATTCCTCTGCTCTGTTTAGATCATTTCAACAAGGATGTGTCCAGTTTTGGAGTCTGCATGTCAACAAACATAAATGCCACCTGGAGTGACTGCAGAGGACAGCAATGAGAACAAGCTGATGTCTTGAAAAGAGGAAAGGATGAAAACGTAGTTTGCATTAAAGAAGACTGAAAGGGAGACATGATCACTGTAAACAGAAAAAAAAAAGAGGAAAGGAATACTTGTTCACCATGTGCACTGTAAAGGTAGTGCAATAGGGGAACAGTTAAGCCTGTAGAAAACCCATTATAAAAGGTCTTTGAGGACACGTCAGAAGCATCAGTGACAAACTGGCTTCACTGATCCAGCAAAAGGATGGACTAGTGTAGCCATTCCCTTCACCCCTGTTCTCTGTGATTTTCACCGGCATGATGCTGGTGGCTGTTTAACACAAGACTTGCAACCAGCAGATGGCAGTTTAGATGTGCATTTATTTACCTGTTCATAAAACTCATTGACAATGCCTTCTGTCCATTGCAGATGCAAATCTTTGCATTTGGCAGGCCCATTTATGTCAGCCAGTTTGATGCACATCTGACAAACCAGCAAGCGGTCGTTCTCATTAGTCCAATCAATTCCAACATCATCATTCACCTAGTAGACAGAAAAAGGAGAACCTTGACACTAATCCTGGGTAAAAGGATGCATCCACAGAAAAGTTCTGCCCTGGGATATCTTACATCATATTTAACTGTGTCACAAAAATCACAAGTGTGAGCAGGTAAGCTAATCCAAGGTTGGAATTTACAATCAGCTTTAGAGCAATATGTAAAAAGAAAAAATGTGAAAAACAATGAACACTGAGATAAACGATAAGAAATTAATATTTAGCAAACGATATGCTTGCTTCAAAGCCTCTGCTAGGAAAACAAACAAATGCAATCTTCCCATAACATTTTACAAGAAGTTATTACCTAATTGGTATACAAAGATAAATTACCATCAAACGTGATAGTGATTTAATTGCAATCTGAAGACACATGCAACAAGCTTATTTCTCCATTTGATCTAAGTATGTCTGAAAGTATTCCCTGTGGTTTTCCTTTTCTCTGTTTTTCCCACATATCCCACCATAAAAGGTATAAAAACTAATAACTGCTCTGAAATGAAAGCATCACATTAAAGAACTGCAGAAGGGCTGAGGTTGGAAGGCACCTTTGGAGATCATCCAGTCCAACTTCCTTACTAAAGGCAGGGTCAGCTAACACAGGCTGATCAGGATCATGTCCAGTTTAATTGTGAGTATCTCCAAGAAGGGAAGCTCCACAACCTCTTTGGGCAGCCTCTTCCAATGGACAACCCCCATTTCTTGGTTTTAAATAGGGATTCCTGTGTACCAGCTTGTGCCTGTTCAATCTCGTCCTGTCATCAGACACCACTGAGAAGAGTCTGCCTCCACCTGCTTTACTCTCTCCATCAAGTATTTATACACATGGCTGCTTCCCATCAGGTCCCACAGACTTGTGCACATCCAGCTTGTTTAAGTGCTCCCTAACCTGATGCCAATCACTGAGGATAAAGCTTTTGCCATTTCAGACTTTCTCTCACACCTCAGGGACCTGGTATTCCTTAATTCAGGTCTTAGCTCCAAAGACTGAGGCTGAAAAAGCATTGAGGACTTCAGACTTTTACATCTCCAAATGGTCAGTGATAGCACCCTTTACTGCTGTTAACCACATTTTCCCATCTCAATCTTTTCTTCTAGAATATCTCCTAGTGTGGGATGAGCTGTCTTCTACTGGCCATTTCTGAAATACAAATCCCTTCATGAAACACAGCTTTAATTGTCAAGCTTGCAGTAGTTGAAAATGGATAGAAAGTTGTGCTATGACTAGATGAAACTTCCACATCCTCTGTCAACATGTCATCTGCCCCATACACCAGAGGGCCTATACAAAGAGGGCTTTGCTTTTGGTGCACATGTTCCAACATAAATAATGTCAGAGAACAGTAAGTGCTCAGATGTACTGATACCATCAAAGTCTTGGTCAGTAAGCTTCCTTCATTATTTCTTCTTGGCACTTTCTAGACTGCAAAGTTTTCTAGTGGAAGAATGCTTACATTATATATGTTTACACTGCTTCTGAACAGAAGGGTTTCTGAGTGCAGCCTTGATATACTCAACTACAGTTCAGCAAATCAATCAATAATATGATCATTTAGAGCTAATTTTATCAGTTATAACACCTCCACCCATAAACTACCACCCATAAACTAACATTTTGCGTCTACTCTCTTAGAACACTCTGATACAAAAGACTTTTTTGCCAACCAAACATAAGTAACTTATTTTAAAGCAGTGATTACTCTGGGAAAGCCAGGCTCAGCCACAAGCACTGGTTAATATGTTCACCTTCTCCACTTTTTATTCCATCCAAGACCATGTGACTATTTGAGCAATAAAGGCAAGAGAAGGACCTTAACAGATGTCCTTACAAATCTACAGAGAGCTGGCAGGACATGATACCTCAGACTGTTCTCGCGTATCACCTTCTTTGGTTACAACAGTGATTATACCTACTGTTGTCCAGCCTGATAGGTTTAAGACAAATTTAGTTTTCAATATCCACAATTTATACCTAACACTTTGGTCAAACTTGTCCTCTTCCACAGTTAAGACAGTCTCTGTGACAAAGCCACAGTAATCACTTGGTTTAACCTGTCTTTCTCCATTCCTCAGTTATATTCACATAAGTGGAGATTTTGGTCCAAACTGCTGAATTCAAAGGATATATTCAGACAGCGTAAATTCTTTGTGCTTTATTGTCATTGTAGCCCTGAGAGACAAGAATCTGCCAAATCCGTTCAATACTTCATGAGGAAATGAGGCTGGTGAAAATGGTCCCAGAGCTTAAAATTTAAGACCTAAAGAAACCTCCCCGATACTACAGGAGGCTTTGGGACATGACTAGGAGATATGCAGAACAAGTTCAGCCTTTTACAGATCTACAGATCAGTTCTATCTGCCCTGGACCATAATTTAAGGCATTTCTTTAGATTCTTAAAGCCTAATAAAGACACAGATGTTACAGGGAAATGGAAACCAAAACCAGTCATACAACTGCAGGCTGCAAAATTTCAGGACACAGGTTCATCTTAAGCAATATCACAAGAAAATATTTCATGTCACCAAACTAGCTTGGAGGTCTTAGACCTGGAAAAGGAAAATGCTGTGCTTGGAGTGTTTCTCACAAGGAACATGAAGGCAGTACCAGCTCCAAAAACAGGTATCATTTAGGTAACATGCCAACAGCTTTGACGGATGATGAAGTTTATTAAAGTAACTTGATATGTGGTGATTTCCAATAACTTAGGTTGAAACAGCACAATAATTTTTAAGAATGGTTTCCCAGGGTTGTAATTTTATATTCACTGAATGGAGCATGCAGGAAAGATCTTCAGTCACTTTTTTCTGGGGTTTACCCATTTGAAACAAAGTAGGACAGAAAGATCATGCTTTCACAGCATCTGAATTGGAATTAAATAATTGTTACTACCTCTGTGCTTTGATAAAGTAACAGTATGATTAAACCAATAAAAATTCACATGAAGTATTTAGCCATTATGGAAACTTGGCAACACCTTCGATTTTCTTCCCTAGTGCTTGGCTAATAGGTCTAAAGTGCCATCGAACTAGAAAACAGTGTTGAAAAGTAGGACGTGAGTAGGATTTATATTCAAATAGTCTGCAATATCCTTAGCCTTAAACTGCTTTCTGGAAAAAACAAAACATATATAAGAAAAGAATCTGTACTACTAAATTAAGTAAAAAGTAACAGGCCTCAACAGAATGTTTTACATATTATCCCTCAACAGAATGTTTTACAGAAGCCAAAAGGACATTTAGAAGAAAGGGCAACCCAACAGCCTTTGTAGCCTTTTCACTATGGTGTTATATAGTGAGCCACAATCTGTTCTGACCATCCACCACAAACCTGAACCAATCTTCTTACCTTGGCATTGAATTTGGCAACAAAATCAAAGTGTTTCTTCAGGTCAGTAGCTAAAATGGCCTCAATGACGAGGAAGCGGAAGTGCTTGAACTCCACATGGTCGAGATTGACCAGGAAGTTGTACTCTGGCCTTGACATGAAAAGATTCCAGGCAGCAGCAGCATGATGGTTCTCCAGGACAGAGCGGTCATTGTACAGCACTGCCTGTGAAAGCAATAGAGGCAGCTGAAAGCTGAGAAACCTCTTAGCAAAAGAAACACTACAATGCAGAAATGAGAATGACATGGGCATGACACATGAGGGAGGTTCCGGTTGGTTATTTGTTTGTTTGGTTTTTTTTTTTTAAAGAACTTCTCAAGATTTGAAGATGTGATTTTGGCAGGACTAATAGCAGACACCTGAATTGTTGTGAAGACTGACTTGAAAAATCTGTGTCTTTCATGCTCAAGGGCTTTCAGCTCCTGACTGAACTGCAGCATATGTCAGGAGATTATTCTGTTTCAGGCTACAAATTAATGACTAATATAATATAGGTGTGTGCTTCCCTGATTTCAACCTCACTTACTAGGGATTATTGTCTTTCGTGTTTGTACTGTGCAACTGTGTCCATACTGGACTGATTCCAAACACAGAAACAAGTGCAATTCCAGTTAGCAACCTGTCAACACACACTCAGCCTGATAAAATGCTAAATACAAAACTGGTTAAATCTTTACCAAAACAAGATGCATAACTCTCACAGTGATGGCAATATGGTATTCTTGTTTTTTGAAAACAGTATGCTGAAGCCAGGCAGGTCAGCTACATAAAGCAAGCAAAGATGATCTCTCATCTAAGCCAATAAACAGTGACTCAGAATTGCTGAATTCAACTCCCAACACTGGCGGCAACTTCTGTGTAACCTTATGTAAGTCTCAATTCTTCATTTATAAAACTGAGATTCATTTCCACACATACTCCTGCCCTGATAGATGCATAGTGTAAAAATACCTTCATAAAAGACTGCAGCTGCTCATACTCTATAGGAACAACAGAAAGTATGTGTCGTGGTTTAAGCTGTAAATCAGCCACGCAGTTTGTTAACTCACCTCCCCCTCCTAAAAGAGCTGCCGCGGTTT
>JAOEHY010047207.1:0-19833 GCA_025447955.1 Psilopsiagon aurifrons
TCCAGGAGCAGAGGGAAGAAAAAGGGGGAAGTGAGTGAACAAACTGCATGGCTGATTTATGGCTTAAACCATGACAATCCTGTTTAGATTTAGGGACAAACATAGTCAGCTTACTCTGCTGGAAAACTTCATACTGGTCTATGTGGAAAAAGCAAAGTATACACAAAGCATTCTCTAGTTTTCCACAATTACAGTAGCTGCTTATCCAAAGGGCAAACTGTCCACGATAGATTCAGATCAAATACTCTCTCTTTCAGTTGACATTTACTTTTATATTTTAGCAACTATGCTATTTCCATATGGTACATTTTTCTATGACATGCCCACAAGAAAATACCATTTCTGCGCCACAATAAAAATATATTTTTGTGAGCCATCCACGTTCTCCTAGCTTAAAAACGTCATAACAGACAGACCAAACCAAAATGGGTGAATTCTGAGAATCTAAAGATCCTCACTGCTTGCATCTATAACTAACTTTTATGCAATTATTTTTGCCAAATGAAATTTTATGCATGTCTGTCTCTTCATAGGTACAGTTGTCTGTTTAAGAGCCAGCAATTAGGAAACAGAAAAAAAAAGTTAAAAAAAGTTAATAGCCAACCTATTTTAAAATAGAAATAAAGTAACTAGTAACATACATAAACAGTTCTAGCAAATATCTGGTAGGCTTCAAATGAATAATATTTCCTTCAGTTGTGCTAGCCTGTAGCATATAAAAAATTCTCAAGAAAGGATTAGGAATTATTTTGTATATTTTAAGCCATCAGCTGCCATATAAAACAACATTCGATGTCTCTTGCTATCAGATTCACTGTTTGGCTATCAGTACACTGTATTTATAAAGTTTCTGATTTTTTGGCTTAAACTTTGTCTAACAGGAGCTGTAATATGAAAACCAACTCACTGAGGTGTTTATTAACGTCTGTATGTTTCTTTATGAATATTTGTGTGAGTAGAGAAACAAACCTAGTAGTTCAGCTACATTCAGGATGAATTCTTAATACCAGCAATCATCTTGTTCCTCTCTGATATAGGAGATCTAAATAGTCTTGCACCTCCTTTAATCTTGACTAGTTTCGGAGAACCTTTGTTTTACAATTAATAAAATTAATCAAAGGGGAACAACTTTCCTAATGGGTACAATTAAGCTCTAAAGAGCAATTTATGGTAAATCTATATATAAGTTACTACAGGTGCTGTTGAAAACTTCAAAGTAGTAAAACTGTTTAGTGACACAGGCGGGACAGCCTACAGTAAGTATAGGTTTGCTCAGAAATGCATACAAGATGAAATATTCTAACTGGTGTCTGCCTGCAAGCTGGCAAGTACATGAAAAGAGAGTGTGACTTGAGGATTAGAAGAGGTGGGGAAATGGAAAGGATCAAATAGTGAAAGATTACAAAATGGAGCATGGCATTGTCCTTTTGTGAGTAGCTTCCCTTATACTTCACTAAGAACTTTGTCTCTTTTTAAAATATTTCAGGAGAAGGTAGTGAAAAATTATTTCCTTTGGGATCCAAAATTTTATTTGATTTTAATTTCAGCATTTGTTGTCAGGAGAATACTGGATATTATTAGATTGCTGATAGGGCAAACTAAACAGTATCATCTTGCTTTGTCTTTGTGTCCAGTTGTTTCTCTTAAGATAGAAACTTTCTAGCAATGGATTATCTTTTTTTTTTTTTTTTTTTTTGAATGTTTTTTGAACTGCAGACTGGAATTCACTGGGGGGTTTAAAGAAGTCCTGTCCCATTCTGTCTGTTGCAGGATGCAGTACGTGGTTACAGTCACACAAAGTCATTTCTCAGCACCTGAATCACTATCACAGCAAGGTTCTGGTTTATGACTAAAGATCCAAGATGCTCTGGTAATACAAATAATAATTACATGTAAGTTTTATTTTTTCTTTTTTATTGCCATCCTAAATAGACACTTCAATTAAGTAAGGAATAAGGAAGGACATCTTTCATCTTCTTCCTTATCCTCCTGGCAAAATGCAAGCCACAGTTTAAAGAGTAGAACTGAATATGTCAATCTTTCATATCAACCCCCTGCTCAAGTGATTCTAGAAATGACTTTTTGAATTAAGAAAATAGGTTTTACCTGTCACCCACCCCTAGACCTTCTTGCTGTTCCTACAGATTTTTTCTTTTTCTTTTTCTGCATACACTTGATTGAAAAACCAACTGTGTTTCTGCCTTTTTATATTCCAGCATTCTTTGAGTCTTTACAAATGCCAGCAGTCACACAGCTGTGAAAGAAACTTTTGATATTCACATTTATTGTAATATAGAATTCAGATTTATTTTCATTCTATCTTTCATGCTTCTCAAGCTTTAAATCCTGTAGAGAAAAAATATAGATGTGAACACAGAAGAAAAAAGAAATCACTAGTTTGAACTCAAGATTGCAGCCAACTCAAGCAGTGAGAATTATTTCATTTGGGCTGAGGTGTGTGTGTATCTGTGATGAAAGAGATGGATGAAAGGAGATGAAAGTGGAGAGAGAGAAGATCTATACATGCGCGTGTCAGAGTGTGTATTTATTTATATATATTCTTCAGCATGTGCATATATTCATAGTTTATATGAAAAAGTAGTGTACATCATGTGGATAGCACATTGTATAAGAGGTATAAGGCCAAATTAACCATTTGACTTGTTTTCTATCAGCACAAGGCATCTGTGGTTTATAAAGATGAGAAGCTGTAACGGGTTTGGGGTTTGTGTTTTGTTTGTTTTAAAGTTTTGTGCTTTTTTGTGGTTTGGTTGGTTGGTTGGTTTTGAGGGTTTGGGGGCTTTTTTGTTCTATACATTCAGATTCCTAGTATTTGATTATTTTCCTGACTGGTAAGTTGATTTTTCCTGGGGTTTTAAAGATGTCTCAGGCTCACAGCTCCTAACGAGTGACTATTCTGGGGAAAGGAGGTCTTTTCCATAGCTCCTCTGTCTCTGCAGGCATAGTCAGATTTCCAGTCACCAGAGCATGATGATGCACTGTAATAAAGTAATAAAGTTTATACTGATTTACAGACAGCTATTGTCAGGTAGCATGGAAAGTTTTCTACCACTACTATTTAAAGTGCAGAATAAGCTGAAATCATCAATATAGAAACAAACCGACCACATTGCACAAAAAAAGCTACTGGCTATACCATCCATCAGACAAGCTTGCAATGTTATTCAGACATTAAAGTGCACTGAAACTTGTAATCTAAAGGAAAAAACAAAACAAAACAAAACAAACCCAACATTCCAGTTTCACATCACTACATTTCAGGATTTTACTAGTGTAGGTTTCCCAAATGAGCACTGCAGGTGACAGATGACTTTGTTGTGTCCCTTCCAAACAGCATCAGTATCTACTGCTCTGGAGAGAATTTTCTGAAGAGGCACCCAGCAGTCACAGGCTATGACAAGACTGCAACAGAGGTACAAACACAATGGCTTTTTAATACTGATTTGTGAAGCCTTTTTTTGTTAAGAAAGAGGTTCAGATTGTTCCAGTTGCAGTCAACTTGACGTGAGCAGTGGGACTACCCATTATATCTCTTAACTAAGGACACGGGTTTGTTTCATTTCTTTAAAGCTGCGTAGAGCTGAAAGGAAAGACACCATACAGGATAGTTTCTTAGACCAAAATAAAACTGACAAGAACCTCTTCATGCTGAAAAATGTTTCATGATCAATACAAATTGTTTCTGCAGTTCCTTCTAGGCATATGTAGCATAATTAAGGAAACAGTGGGTACTGTTAATCATAGAATCATCATAGAATCATAAAATAGTTAGGATTGGATAGGACCTTAAGATCATCCAGTTCCAACCCCCCCTGCCATGGGCAGTGACATCTCCCAGTAAATCATATCACCCAAGGCTATATCCAACCCAGCCTCAAACACCGCCAGGGATGGAGCATTCACAACTTCCTTGGCCAAACCATTCCAGTGCCTCACCACCCTTACACTGAAGAATTTCTTCCTCATCTCCAATCTAAACTTCCCCTGTTTAAGTTTGAACTCATTACCCCCTGGCCTATGACTATAGTCCCTAATGCAAAGTCCCTCCCCAGCATCCCTAGAGTCCCCCTTCAGATATTGGAAGGCTGCTATGAGGTCTCCACACAGCCTTCTCTTCTCCAGGATGAACAGCCCCAGCTTTCTCAGCCTATATTCATACGGGAGGTGCTCCAGTCCCCTGATCATCCTCATGGCCCTCCTTTGGACTCATTCCAAAAGTTCCATGTTCTTTTTAAGTTGAAGACACCAGAACTGCATACAATACTCCAAGTGAGGTCTCACAAGAGCAGAGTAGAGGAGAAGGATCACCTCCTTTGACCTGCTGGTCACGTTCCTTTTGATGCAGCCCAGGATATGGTTGGCTTTCTGGGCTGCAAGCGCACACTGCAGCCACCTCATGTTCATTTTTCCATCGATCAACACCCCCAAGTCCTTCTCCTTGGGCTGCTCTCAGTCTCTTCTCTGCCAAACCTGTAGCTGTGCCTGGGGTTGCTCTACCCAGGTGCAGGTCCTTGCATTTGTTGTCATTAAACTTCATCAGGTTGGCATCAGCCAATCTCACAAGTGTATCAAGGTCCCTCTGGATTGCATTCCTTCCCTCCAGTGTATCAACTGAACCACACAGCTTGGTGTCATCGGCAAACTTGCTGAGGGTGCACTCAATCCCACTGTCCATGTCACCAACAAAGATGTTGAACAAGACCAGTCCCAACTTGAAAGTACAAAAGCAGATAAACTGCACTCTTGACAGGTAAAGAAATGTGCTAGAAAAGAATAGATATGCTTTGGAAAGGGTATAGTTTATACCTCCCCCTTTCTCATTCTCCCATTTGTCTTCCTACATATCCTCTTTGTGAAGCAGAAAAAAAAGAACAACAAAAAAAAGAACTATTTTTTAAAAATTGTTTTCCCCTTTATGGCATTGAGGTTTTGTGTGAAAAACAAAGCACAGAAAGAGATACAGTGAGAACAGCCAAAGGCATTTTGTATTGCATTTAGCAGTGGGGTATGCATAAAGAAAACCAAACCAGTTATCTGAAAATCTTTGTGGAGCCAATGATAAAAGCTTTCATTAAATCAGATGATACTTCTCTCATGAAAAAAGTTTTCTTTCTTTGCTTGACACCTTCCTTAGGGTCTTCTCACACCTGTGATTCTTTCATAATAGTAAAATATGTAGTTTGTTACAGCTCCACATGATCATTGAGAAGACCCATAGTCTGAGAGCTCAAACTGAATTTTGTTCCTCTACTAAGTTGGTCATGATTCCCGAAAGTCACAGCTAATTTCCATTAGCCCGTTAGGGCTTTTCTTGTGTAATATAACTTTCTGGTGCTGGAGTCTCTCTCCGAAAGTGTCTCATGATCACTGCTAACATCCTCTTGCTCTTCTCCAAAACTGTTCAGCAAACAGAGAAATCAAATGCCTTGTGGATCGTTAGTCTTGTTAGTATGTTCAGCCCTTCAAGTGTACATATTCACCCATCCTAATCAGCATATTCACTCTGTCCAACACACTCTGTCTTCTTTGCTCAGGGAAAAACATATGCATTTTTGTTTCTCTGACATTAGTGAATTATAATTATCAGTAATAAAAACAGTTGTAGGAAGTAGCTCTTATGGAAATAATTTCATTGTAACAGTATTCATTTTGAACTCTCTGGACTCCTCATTTTCTTATACATAATCACACAATTAGTTTATTGCTAGCAATTGATAATACACTTCTGTGTCATAGGAGATCGTTCAGGATTTTTAAAGTGCTACAAATGCAAACAGAACAGGCTAAAATTTTAATTTCTTAAATAAAATCTTAATAACCACTACTCAGCACTGCCCAGAGAACTTGAAACCATCAGCAGCATTACTGTGATTTTTAGGCTAGGATGTGTATTTAGTAGAGATTTTTCAAATTTTTAGAATTCAAAATAGTTCAGATGAGCAAATATGATAGTAAGAAACAAAAGAGACTGAGATACAGCATGAAAGTTTAAAGAGACATCACTAAGTTGAAACCCAGTGACTCAAAAAAAAGGCAATAGCAGTAGTCTCATGATCTTGATTAGACTATTTTAATAGCTTTACAATTCCATATATTTATATACTGTGGTTTTCCTAAACTCTTTATTGAAAATATTCTTTTTCTAAATATTAATGATTTTGATAATTACAAAAAATATCCAGGATTTCTGGTTGTGTATAGATATATTGTAAGAAAAAGGTAAGTAGCAAGGAACAAAACCATTGTATTTACTTTGATATGGAAAAACTGGATCTAATTTCTGTTTTAATACGACTAGTCAGTTTCTTCGCAACCACAAGAAAGAAAAACACTAAACTAGAAGCAGAAATGGAAAAAAATTAAAGGAAAACCATCATTAATGCTAATTATACCTCTGACACGTACTCAGCTAAAGCACATACTTACAAGAGCACCCCCAACCAAAAAATGTTAACCACACAAACCACATGATTTTCACTGACATTTGGTTTAAAAGGGAACTCATGATTTCATAACTGTGTCGAATCAAACCCCATTTTTTCTGAAACATGCATATTTAATATTAGATAGACATATAAGGACAAATGAGATTGCATCCAAAATTCTGAATAAAGGAGAAAAGGTGTTATTCAGAAATTCCTGAGGTAATTTTGTTCATCTGTCTTCATTGCTGTTTTAACTCTTTTACCATGGAAAGAATCAGCCATAGAAATTCTTATGTATAATCAAAGAGAAGGTTGAGAAAATTCATCAAAATAATGGCATTTGGTGGACAAATCCCAAGGTAGGTGCTTCAAATAGGATCTGAAATCTGGACACTTCGAAAGTTAGAAAGAATATTTAGATTGACTAATATATAATGCATCTTGTTAAATGCAGTGTGATGTTACAACCCCCATGTCTTTATGCTAACTCATAACTCTTTTTCCTTTTTGTGCTACATAGTTATCAAATGTTAAAAATAGACTTATTCTTGCTGACTGTTCAACTTATGTGACCTCATTAACATAGGTCTATGGCACGAGAAGTACAACACAGCCTTTAGAATAGATGCCTACATGCGTTAAATAATGTTAAAAAGAAGGCTGCATGGAGATCTCATAGCAGCCTTCCAGTATCTGAAGGGGGGCAACAAGGAGGCTGGGGATGGACAATTTGTTAGGGCCTGTAGTGAGAGGACAAGGAGCAACGGGTTCAAACTTAAACAGGGGAAGTTTAGATTGGATATGAGGAAGAAATTCTTTGCTGTAAGGGTGGTGAGGCACTGGAATGGGTTGCCCAGGGGAATTTTGAATGCTCCATCACTGGTGGTGTTCAATGCCAGGTTGGACTGAGCCTTGGGTGACATGGTTTAGTGGGAGGTGCCCCTGCCCATGTCAGGGGGGTTGGAACTGGATGATCTTCAGGCGCTTTCCAACCCTAACTGTTCCATGATCCTGTGAAAAATGTTAAAATAACTGATAAAACCTGAATATACATTCTAAACATTCTCATTAAAATACCTTTTGTGGATTATGCTGAAGTTGTGAATCATAAAGTTAAAAACAACGAGGCCATATTTGTGCCAGAAAACAAAGCGGGCTCTCCCCTCCATTCGTTTCAGTTTGAACAGGGCCAGAAAAGGATATGTGGGCTGTTTTAAAGGTTATCTCCAAGGACTAAATAAATGGTTTATGACAGCTCTGGATTACTATTGTCTTGATCCAAAGAGAAGCCCATGCATTTTTAAGAAGAGAATAGCCCTCATTCACCAATTTGAGACAAATCTCTGGTGTCGCCACGAATGCGGTGCTTGGTCATCCTTCCCCTAAACTTCCTCTTCCTGTCCTATCTCATACATCTGCTTTCCCAGTACCTTCTTCCTTAATGCTCTAAATTAGAAAAAGCCTGATATAGCTGGTCAAAACTGTTTGTTTCCATTCTTTCCTTTGACCAGACAGGAATATGTATAAACAATGTTACAAGCAGTCCTGAGCTAGTATGCATTTGCCATTCTCAGGGAGCTGACAAGACCAAGTGGTCTTCATGTCTTTCCCCAACAGTTTGTAATGAAATGACAGACAGGTCTGAAAAATATGAGCTGCTATCCTGTAATTCCTTTTGTCATCCTTACTGTATTGTTTTTCTGGTTTTGACATCAGTGAAAGATAGCTCTACCCCAGCTTTAGGTAATTATTTTTTCCCCTGGAAAATAACAGCTGCTATTATGTCCTACCTAAACAGCAGAAAGAGATTTTACAGAACTTCTCTCTATTAAAGGGGCATAGGAAAAGACTTATTACTAAAAATAAAATGAGCTCAATTTGTTGTTCTAGTTCTTTAAATACTGATGCTGCTGCCTTTTCATCTATACCCTTGAAAAAGGTTGCATACACTTTAAATGGAAACTTTGCCACAGAACTAATTCAGCTGAGGTGTAGGAACTTTACTGGAGTATTTGCTATAGCACAATGAGAAGGACTGTGTTACTACTTCTAATCACTCTATTCCATCAAAATCAGCACAGTGTGAGCCTATATAAGCCAACTGAAGTGGTGAACACATAAATATTTACTTGCCTGTAAAAAAAAAATTGGTTTTCAGTTCTTCATCAGAAGACATGAATTTGAAGGACAACTTGGCAAATCAGTCTTAAGTCAAATTAAAATGCTGCCAGGACAAAAAGGGGAAAGCTGGGCCTTTACCATGATTATCTGATAAAGGGCAGCTGTAAGGAAGCCAGGGATCGCCATGAGAGGCCATGGATGAACTGGTATATCTTCAACAGAGAACACCAGGTCTATGCTTTTCTTCCTGCTCAGTACCCTGTGAATGACACAAGCCCTGAAATCACAAGGCTCTGAGGAAGATCACAGAGGAAGTAAGGGCTGTGCATTTCCAGAAGTGTCACTCTACGTAAACTTTTCAGGGTTATGTCAGTAATGTATTTTCTGTGCAAGGCAGAAAGGGTTAATAAAAGTTATGCTTATAGCAGGACATTTGAAAACAAATGGAATTTTCAAACAAGAGCCATTCAATGAAAGGACACCTTTAAAATCAGAGATTTATTTTAGGCATTGAATGAGACAATTATTGTTTCATGGAAAGTTTATAACTGGATTGAGGACAGCAGGTTTTTTTACCACATGGATGTGTTGAACAGCATCGCAGTGATTGCTTATGGAACACAATAATAAATATATGGTAAAATATATATTGCCTAAAATCTGCTGTAATATGAACTGTGTAGACAGACCATGCTAGTAAGATTTCATTTACACCATCACTAGGTGTTTCTGATGTGCCTCCTTTCCACAAAGATTTAGATGTCCATTATTATGCTTTTTTTATTAAGAAAATGGGCATTTGAATGCCAGCAGCTGAAGTTAATGTCAGTTTATGACTACTGAGATAATCAGACTTTAAAGCTAAATGGGTATACTTTATTGGTTCCTAGGAGCATATTCAAGACAAGGGTGGAGCAGACTTGAAATAAGAAAATTTAAAAAAATACTAACATGCATATTTTTAGCAGATATGTTACCACAATGTCATTAGTTTCAAGATACCACTGTGTTTGACTGATTTCTCTCTCTCCCTCTCCATTTTATGACATAAATGCAGTGAGTTGCTGCTTAGAATCAATAATTCAATGTGATAGGTTTCATGTATCATGAAACCTTTAATAGTATGAGAGGTTTAACAGCAACAGATGAATTCAAGCTCTTAAGTACATCAAATGAAGACTGACAGGGATAATGGTATAAACCAGGATCACAATAACTGGATATAGTGAGATCACGTGAGGGTTTTCTTGTAAGAATTGCAAGATGGAACCAGCATTAAGCCTTCAGAAGACAAAGGATTCAAAAGAAAACCACTTATTTATTATGATGGTGTCTAAAATGTAAGTCGGACATGAGCAGCACTCTCTTCAGAGAGTGGCAGGATTTTATGGCCTGATGAAGATTTTTGTGAAGGAGCTGTGAGAAATTTATGGATTACTGTCTAATGGATGAATTGTCCATTGAAATACTATAGTATTTCAGACACTATATAAAATAAAATATATGATGATTTTCAAAATCATGAATTTTAGTGATATGAAAACAATGAGAGCAAACCTTTGGGTTGAAAAGATTCCAAATTCGTATTCAGCCTGAGAAGAATCAAAGGTTTTACCTATTAATTCTATTTCCATCCTGTCTAACACAAGAGGAAAACAGCATGAAAATTGATGAATTGTTTGTCTTACTAAAAATAAGTTAGTATGAATGGCCATTTAAATAAGCCCAGATATATTCAGACCCAGTTTAGTGCATGGAATGCTACATGTAAATGTACGTCTGAAACCAGAGAGGATTCCGATCAGAATAAGTGTTCTTCTTCCATTAGGATGGATAGATTTCAGGAATATACATTCACATAAGAGGTAGGCAGAAAAAAAAAAAAGTCAGAGAAATTACTTCATTATTATTTTCATGGTAAGAACATGCACGTTGTCACTGCAAGTATTAGGCAGAATTGTGGATTATTGAAAATCTATCACTAATATATTTCTAATACATGAAATACAGGAGATTTTCTGCAGCTATTGGTAAACTGCAGTCTGTGCTTCTTACAGCCACATTGGAAAGTAAAGTATTCTGCAGAAAGGGAGAGTAAGCAGGTTGCCATTGACATCCTCTTAATTTCCCCTCCTCCCCCCACCCCGAAAGTGAGAACCAAGATTTTTTTCTTAATTTTGATTTTCACATAATAAAGGTCTGCGTAGTGTAAGCATGCTTTTAGATGAAATGAAAGTGCAAAATCTGGTATTTTAATCAATAGTAAAAAAACCTGAAATGAACCAAACCTGTTTACGGTATATCTTTAGCATAAACACACATTAAACCAGACAGCACTGTTTAATGACCTTACCTTTCAAGCTGATTTCCGTGGAGCACATCTGGAACCTTCAATGAGTTTTGTCAGGTGAGATTCCTTGTGGGAAGAGAGTTCTAGTTCTGCTTATGGGATAGCCTCAAACCAATCTTCAGGACTATTCATACCACAGGGCATATTTCCACATTTACACAGTAGGTTTGGGTTGAGATTAGAGGAAAGCAAGAGGTTTTTGCCAAATGAGGCTCCCAACACAGCCTTATCTGAGTGAAGATGGTAATTGACTGTCAATATTGAGTGCATTAAAATATATTTTTTTAAATCTTCATGATAAATCTAAGTAGTCACTGTAAACGTTGATCTCTTAGAGAGGATTTTAATAATTTTGTCATCTGGAGTGTATTTGTCTTCAAAAGTAAAGTAAGACCTTCAGGTCAGGGTAAGACAAACTGCAGAAATAAAGTCTGTCAGTGCAAAACACTGGAGATGGTACACAGATAAAAACACAGATGCAACCCAGAAATGTGTACATTTTAAAAAGTTTACTTTTGTTATTTCTGTTGACATTTTACTGAATGTCACTGGGAGGGAATAAACAAACTAATGAGGTTTTAGCTAAATCTCTGAAAACAGGTTGTGAATTTGAAAAAAATTGAACATCCCTTAATCCCTGACTTCCTATTTTGGGGTTGTTGGAGTGTCCCCTGGTTTGCAGTGATGCATTCATTCAACATGTGATTATCATCAAAGGCATGAAATTCTTATTAACCATTTTTTTGGCACCTTGCCTCTTTCTAGTTTGAACTTGGAATCTCCTTCGTGCACAGACCACTAATGAGGAAATCCTTGCTTATGAATTCAGTGCAGAATGAGAGATATTTTTTTCCCTTTGCATAATGTCTGCTTTGAAGTCAAGCAGCCCAAGAAAGTGATTGATCTCACTGAAGTTCATAACTTTTTCAAAGTACTGCCAATATCATTAAATTTTAATTAACCCTTTGAGCTCCTTCTGTGATGTAGAGATGTGGGAACATCAAAGGCATGTGTGTTAGAGCAGCAGTGAAATCTTTTGAGCTGGCTTAGCCTTATTGAAGGAATCTAAGCTGAAAAATATTGCAGTTTTATAGTCAGCTCAATTCTAGTTACTGCCTCTGCTCTATGTTGGAAAAGGCAAAGCAGTTGTTACAGCCTCAGTTAGGGCTATTTATATACTGTCATACTGAGCCCATATTCCTGGAAATGCTCTTCCTTCTACTCAAAAAAGTAGTCCATCTTGAAGTAAATTAATAGACTATAATACCTTCTTCTTTCTTTGTTTATGCTTGCTTTAGCTATTGCAATCCTGGTTAATTGTCTTAGAAAAATGCGCTGTAAGATTTAAAAAGGATTAAACAACCACATTTAAAAAAAATTCAAAAAATTCTAGACTTCATATTTTAAAATTCATCCTGTGCAATTCCTTTTCTTGGAAAGACTATTTTGGTTAAAAGCAAAGTTTCATGTACTTCTAATTACATAGCCTCTTTCTTACAGCAGGTGGATGGGGACCTGCAGAAGGCTTTGAGAGTGGCTATGCTTTCAGGGCAAAGATCAGGTTTGCCTCTATGCTGTGAAATAATTTATGCTACTGTGAAGTGGGTTTGAGTGTATTGTGAACCAACTGTACATCATGGTAAGGAAAACCACAAAGCAACAATAAGTAGTTTTTGCTTCTTGGGACAAAAGGAGAGACCTGGATAGAGGAGTGCTCTAATAATATTGGATAAGGCTGTTTGGGATGCAGAGAGCAAGGTGAGGAAGAATGGAAAGAATTCAAGGAAATACTCCCCAAATTTTTCAGATTAGGAAAAAGGGAAGGTCAGGAAATGTATATCTTCTACTGGATATGACAGCCTTTGATCTGATTTCCTGCTTATTCTATTTAGGACATTGAAGGTAAGAAGATAAAGAAGGCCTATTCTTTCTTGTTAGTTCTGCCATTAATAGTGATTGTGATAAATGAACTTTTTGATACACAAAGAAAATACTAGTAAAAAAAAACCACTTAGGAGACGGGCTGGGGAGGTGTGGAGGAGGGGTAAGGGCTGCGTTGCTTTGAATGATTCATGGAGAAACCGGTATGTTTGTCTTTGGGCAGGAGAATATGTCATCACTACAGAGAATTTCCAAAGAGGATCCCTTGCCTCTGTAATGAGGCAGGTTGCTTGACAACATTGTGTATTACATTTACATTTCACCTTCAATGTGCAATGCAGGTGAAACGTGAAATGTCTCATTCACTTTTAATATATACCTGCGTAGAAAAAAAAAAGTTGATAAGCATAGCATGCTTTTCTTTGTCTATTCCTAGCACATCCAGCACATGTTGAACTCACAGCAAATTCCAGATTGTGCAAGTTTTCTCCAGCTTTCAGCTGTATCTGCCATTGCTAGTGAATGCCTTCTGGAAGGGTTGCATGGGCCTTTCTGTTGCTTTCTGTTGCTTTCAGACAGCAAAAATGAAATAAAGGCAACTGCTGCAGTGTTACTCCACTTCAAGAGGAGGAGGCTTAATTTGGCTTGATTGAAATAGGATTGACTAAACAAGTATATTAGCAGCAGAGCTGAAAGTTTTCCAAAGGATTGTTTAGCTGGGACAGAGGTGACAAGAATGTAGGTAACGAAGGGATTACTAAAATTACTTTTTCCACCTGTCATCCTGAAATCTGTTTCAGGATTATAGAAAAGAACAGCTCTGAATCTGTTTTGTGATGCATGAATAAAAGTGAAGTTGTGACACCTGGTAAATAATGAGTGAAAGCAGACATATGGAAATGAAGGATTTGTAAGGAACTTTCTCTTTCAAGAGTCAGAATTTTCAGAGTTATCATAATGGTCTATATGTATGTCCCCATGCATGCATGTATGTTGGTGGAAGCACTTGTCATTTACTGCTTAGCACCATTTTAAAATTCCATAGAAAACACATTTTTCAAATGTGCTTCATTAACAGCTTATTGCATAAGCATGTGCATATTTTCTCTTAGAGGGAAGAAAAAGGGGGAAGTGAGTGAACAAACTGTGTGGCTGATTTATGGCTTAAACCATGACAAATGCTTATGTAAAAAATAAAATAATGCTATTAAAAGGGGGAAGGGATCAGACAGAAAAAATAGATGCTTTCAGTGGGGGAAATTAGAGTAGAATTAGTGTAGAGACAGAGGCAGCTGAAGAGTTTCTTTTCTAGGCTTTGATTAAAAAAATGCCTTGCTATAGAAAGAGATGGGTCTTGGTTAGGCATATATCTATGAATGATATGGGAAAGTAGATAATTTATTGAAATCCGCATGACTGCTTGCTAATGTTGATTTCTCATTTGTTTTTCTTTGCCATAGTTTGTATCATACCTTTCTCAATAGGAGGGAGAAAAAAACAAATAGCTGAGTCAGTACTTGATTATACAGAAATAATATACCAGTCTTACTTCTATGATAAATATTGCTAAGTTTATTTAATAATAGCCAACAAATATTAGATATAAAGAAAAGCACAAGTTACAGAAGTAGAGAAATTTTGGCTTTATTTTGCTTGAATACACATCTAAACATACATTAGAATGTGTGAATACACTTGCAAATTTTTTGCATCAAATCTGGTTTTATATATTTTAAGATCTATCAACAAATTACTTTATGAGATCTCTAAGATACTAGGGAAAAAAAGGAGAAAGGCTTCTTTTGCCTGCTGAAATTGAGAAATTTGAGGGAAGCACTGCATTTTAACTGAAGATATATTCCTAATAGTAGTTCCATTCTGGAATCTAAAGTCCTTTTTGTCTATTTTAAAGACCATCAATGGATTCAGTGTTGCTATGAACAACCCCAATACTTTACAGAAGTTTGGAGACTCTCTGTATCTCAAAGTAGATCTATGAAAATCAAAGGCCACTGGTCAGTGATGAATTGCCAAGATGCAAGACAAGAAAGGGATAAAAAATGTGTTTTGCCTAACCCAGACTGAAACCACTCCACTTTTAGTAAGCATTTCGTGTGTGTGAGTCTGTGGTGTGTTCATAGGCCATCTTTGTCTGTTATCTGTTTCCTGACACAGACATTTGCGAGCAGTAGATAAAGCCACAGCATATTAGAGGATATTCAGATTTTCAGGACTATGGATGCTGTATACTTAGTTTCCTAGCACTTTTCTTAGGAGAGTTACTTGAACACCAGTACCAAAAAGAGCTTAAGTAATGCTTGCTGTCAGTGAAAGCATTATAAGAGTGGAAGATATTACAAATAAGAGACTTAGAATATCAGAAATGGATTTTTATTTTTTTTTACATCCGTACATTGATTTTTATTCAATAAAATAAGTTTAGAACTCATTAAAGATGGTGGTTTGACAAGTTGGGATGCTTGTCTATGGGTTTTTTGGTAGGGGGAATAATTGGGGAGTTTTTGCTGTTTATTTTTTCATTTTTAAACCAGCAAGCACCCCAGAGACTCAGTGCTGGCCTTCCTCTGTGCACCAGTACTGATGTGGCTAGGTAGGCTGAAACTGTAGCATCATCTGTTATTCTATCACATACATTCTCACACGCAGTACCTTAATTATTTATTCTTGGTTTGTAATTGAATCTAGCATTTTTCTGACTTTAAGAAACTCCTTGACCCTTAAGAAATTACTGTATGACTTTGTGAGATGTTTTTGGATTTGGAAGTCTACAGTTTCTAGATAACATTAAAATATTATGAGGATGGGGTCTATGTGTAAATAAGAGCTACTTTAATTCATTCTTATGGAGTACTTCAACAGAAAAGACTGAATGCAGATTGAATCTATTTAGAAAACAGTTTTGCCCTTGAGAAGGTATCAAGACTTCAAAAAGGCCAGGAAGTAAACAGAACTCATTACAGTAATATGAATTACATTTATATCAGACTTGCTGGAAAACAAATGGCTGTGTTTGCATTTTGCTGCTGTTGTGCATTTCAGTGATGATTTGCTACATTACTCTTGCACCTGAACTGCTAGAGAGCAACTTGTGTGTAGTCCCAAATAATCAGGAATCTTTAATCTAGCCATTGACAGTACTAGTCATAAAATTACTCATTTTAGTTTTTAAAAAGCATTACTGGATATAGATGAATATTTCTGCTACCAGAAGTCACTGGAGGACTAGCCATCAGTGTTGTACAGTTCAGTTTTGTTTCATGTTCACCCCTATTCTTCCTAAAGAGATTTGTATTTGATTTAAGGTAATTAAGTACTTCAATAATTGCTTAAATAAAAGTCCCACCTTTGCTGCGCATGACTGCAATAACTATAAATATGTTGTGTCCTCTAAATTCAGGAAGTTTGTCTGATAAGTAAGAAATTTTAATTAAAGTGTCATGACAATTCTTGTGGTGGTCTCCCTCTGTTTCTACTTCAACTTATGTCCACCGTCACCCTCAAAGTGGTTCTCCCAGACTCTGAGCGAGAATTAGCTACTACATTGATAGAATCATAGAATTATAAAATAGTTTGAGTTGGAAAGGACCTTAAGATTATCCAGTTCCAACCCCCCTGACATGGGAAGGGACACCTCACACGAAACTATGTCACCCAAGGCTCAATCCAACCCGGCCTTGAACACTGCTAGGGATGGAGCATTCACAATTTCCCTGGGCCACCCATTCCAGAGCCTCACCACGCTTACTGTAAAGAACTTCTTCCTTATATCCAATCTAAACTTCCCCTGTTTAAGTTTGGACCCATTACGCCCTGTGCCTATCACTACAGTCTCTAATGAAGAGTCCCTCCCCAGCATCCCTAGAGGCCCCCTTCAGATACTGAGAGGCTGCTAGGAGGTCTCCAGAGAAGAGAGGTCTCTCTTCTCTTCTCCAGCCTGAACAGACCCAACTTTCTCGGCTTTTTTGACTATAATGTTTCTTTCCTATTATTTTTTCTGAAATTTAAACAAAATATCAAAATGGAAGCAGTTCTTTGTTCTCACAAAGCTGCAGCTGTGCAATGCTCTTTCCCTTGGATCCATTTATATGTTATAAACAAACCAAAAAAACCCACAATTTTCTTTCAGACTTACTTGTCCTTTGCTCCCAAAGGTCTTGCATCAGGACATCTTGACATTTAGTCCTTAATACAGTAGTAGAAGTGTTCCCTGCTACCTCTTTTGTGAGGTGCTTTACATAGGCTAACTTGGTTAGAACTCTATCTTTAACACTATATTGCCTACAGAAATTTTTCCCACAGTTTTGTGTAAGTAATATTTTTTCCTGTTTGTGTTGTATCTCCTGTTTAGTATTCCTGTTTCACCAACAGGTAGTTGCATTTTGAAGGCTGGTTTTATGACCCTTTAATGTAGCAGAGGAGTAGTTACAGAACTTGCAAAGCAGTTTTTCATGTTTAACTGAAAGACATAACAGAAGCCTAAGATAATTTTAAAGACAATTATTTTAAATGAGCTACTGATTATGTGTAAGCCTGGTTTCCTGAAAGTGTCAGAAAGATTAAAAGAATAAACCAGAAATCTAAACTTACAAAATGACATTTTAATTTCTTCTTTTTTTCCTTTTTTTTTTTTTTTTCTTTTCCTGGAATAGAGAAATAGAATCAAAATGCGTGAAAATGAGAAACAACTTCTGTATAAATATTTCACAAATTGCAGAAACAGTTGCTTGATAGGCAACCTGCCCATGTTTTATGCAATTGTAATATATATTTGTTAGGTTGTTCCTAACCAAAAGAAGAAAAATAACAGTAGGAAAAATTATGGAGAGCTAATACATCTACTGTTAAAAGTCCATTGCCATCCCCAGAGTTGTGTTATGAAATCTATCCCTTAGTTAAAGGTTTAATACTAAAAATCAGTTATTCATTCTAGAATAGCACAATTGCTAGGCAGCTCTGTCAACACTGCAGGGGCAAAAATACTACTGCTTCTTGTTACAAATGCAATATAGCGTGGATTAAATTGGCATAAAAAGCATTAGGAGCATCCCTGTTCTTTCATCATAAATATGCTGTGTCATAAAACTCAGAGAACATCGAACTCAGAGAACAGCTAAATATTCTCGCTGCACTATTTGCTTCCTTTTAAAATCATTTCGTTAAAGTAACCTTTGTCTTATTTGCAGTTGTTCACAAATGTAAGTAAAGATGATTTGTGTAGAACACAAAAATTAGAAACTTTCCCTACATATTCTGTCCGTCATCCATGTGGCACTTAGGGGCCTGAACTACAGGTATTATTGGTGCCTTTCTTGATCATGGTGACTTCAGTGTGGGCACATGGCATGCATGGACTGCAGGATCAGTCTGAAACTAATAGTGCTGACTATGGTAATAAAAAATGACAGCAGAGCTACTGAAGGCAAACTCCTATTGCCTGCTTACTGAGCACTGAATTGCTAATGAATAGCATTGGAAATTTTGTTCGTTTGTTCAGTTTGTGGTTTTGTTGTGTTTTGTTTTTTTGTTGTGGTTTTTTTTTTTTTTCCTGTGGACAAAATGAAACTTCAGAGTTAATTTGTGCTGTATATAGTTATGAAGTGGTATGACTGCTCTGTTTTTTTCGACATACATTTTGCACTTCTGTTTTAAATTTATCATCTTTATAAAAACACAGATATTGAGGTTGAGATGCCTATAGCTGCCGAGCAAACAAATTTTGGGTATTTAATTGACAAGGCACCTAGTCACCCTCTGAGAGGGTAGTCTTCATGGGAGGGGAAGAATAAATCAGATTTACACTTCCTGCTCTGAGCTGATATCCAGGCAGGGGATAGAAATTGCCTCCAGGAGAATTTTCACAGTATTTTAATGTTCTTCTGAAGCATTCTTCTAAAGCATTATCAAGGATAGTGCATTGTGATAGAAGTGTCAGTGGTTTTTATAATTTGTAAGATCTATTTGCAAGTTTAAAGAATTTACCACTTAAGAGTTGGTCAGCGGGAAAAAAAATAAAAAAGGCAGCTAGCTACAAAGCAAGCTAAAAAGGCAGCTTCTCTTCTAGCATTACTAGCTTCAAATGATGTGCCCACTGAGAGCAGCTTAGCTTGATGTAGACAGTTTTGTAAAAGCTGATTCGAGATTTAGACTTTCAGTAAGTCTTCAAAAATTGAATACAAAATTTAAAGTAAAGAACAATTCTGAGAGCTTACTACAAATATTTTTTTTATGTGGTCTTATCTCTCATATGAAAAGCACCCACAATTTTTTGGAAACTATTATTTAAAGGATACAAACCCAGCTGAATATTGTGATGTTAAAGGTTGGGATTCCAATAATTAGACATGTACCTTAGACTGTCAAAAGCTCAGCCTCTGGCCTTTTACTTTGTCACCTTATTAGAGATGCAGATTTATTTCTTCTAGATTAGATTGCCTAGATTAGCTTTGGGATTTGAATCTTGTCAAGTTGTGATACACAGAACTCAGTGAAAGTCAAACAAAAACTGTGGTAGTGGACATCAGTACTCTTGTCCTTGGCCATTACAATTTAAGGGGGCACTGCTGAATTCCTATGTGATATCAGGAAGGATGTTTGGGTTATATTGATATATCTGTATGTCCATACACACACACACTATGTATTAATTTCTTCATTACTGCAATTGCTATAGATAAGTTGGAAAATTCCTTAAAGCATTTTCCAGAAAACATCTGTTCTAATTACACTATCTAATATTTGGGATGGGTTATTTAAGAAACTGAGGTAGCTGCTTAAACAGCAATCTTACTATAAGTAAACTCAATCCCAAATGAAACTATCACTCCATAGCTTAACTGCATTTATCCTTGTCATGGGTCCTGCAGTAGCAGTCATTTTTCTCCTTCTCGGTAACTGGTGCAGCGCTGTGGTTTTGACTTTCGGCCTGGGAGTAGCGCTCATAACACCAATGTTTTTAGTTATGGCCTAGTGATGTTTGGTCTGGCCAAGGACTTTTGGAGCCTCATGCTCTGCCAG